>JAAAKQ030187863.1:0-12125 GCA_010016005.3 Zanna intricata | reverse complement strand
TGTGTGTGTGTGCGTGTGTGTGTGTGTGTGTGTGTGTGTGTGTGTGTGTGTGTGTGTGTGTGTGTGTGTGTGTGTGTTTGTGTGTGTGTGAGTGAGTGAGTGAGATTGAGTGAGTGATGAGGGTGACTGTATGGTGAACATGTCTTTAGAGTATATTTAAATACCTGTGTGCATTTTCATATCTGTGTATATTTTAATACATATGTATGTGTATATCACATTTTTCTTACCAATATTTTGTTTTTCATTTACTTATCTAAAACATAATTATAGTTATTTAATAATAACATTAATTAACTGATAAAAAAAGCATATAAACATGATTATAAACAAAAGTTTTTTTATGTAACCAAATTTCAGTCATTTGATAGCTGTGTTTGAAGAAATCAAATTGACTTTACCCTATGAACACCTCTATTTTAGGTTGGACTTTTTGTACAGATATGCTATTAAATAAGGAAAACCTTAGCTAGGGACTTTAAAAAAAATCAAAAAGTACTAAGGAGATACAATGGGCATTTAGCAAATACCAACAGATACTCTTGTGAAGAAGGGATGATGGTGAAGGTAAGGGTTGGATAGATAGAAAGGAAAAATTATCACGCTATAAAACAAGAAAACCCATTTTTGAGCACCCATTTATTCAAATGGGTGCTCAAATTCTTATTTGGATAGTGGTTGAAACAATCCTGTTCACAATTCTTTAGAAAATTTTTTCTTTACTTAATGTAATGAGAAGCTTATTTATTGATCAGTTATTTTGGATTAATCAGATAAGTGCAAACAAAAAGAACTGAAAAATTGAATATTTTGACTCTACAGATCTTATCTGATCTAGATTTTATAGATAAAATGCTGTATATATGAAATTAAACTATAATATTGGTTTAATTAAATTATTTAATGGAGTGTATTTAAAACATATCAGTATGCACCACATTTTTTTTACTGTGGAAGTCTAATATGAAATAAATTTTTCCTTAAGATGTGAAGTCAAAGACTACTAAAAATTAAAATCTTTCAGATCTTAATGTATTGTTAAAGGTATTTTTTAATATATTTAGAGAAATAGAGACTAGTTAATTTTACTTAAAACTAGTCAACACTTTTCAAGATAAATTTTCTTAAAAGAAAATCTTGTAATTGAAATATTTTGTAATAAGTTTCTTTTAAACATAATTACATTTTAGACAATTAATTATTACTGTATAATTCAAATGAGTGTAATCTCTTTATTTTTTGTGATAAAGACCAAAGCTGATGTTGGTTCTTATGATGATGTTGTAACAGCATTGTTTTTATAACAATTAAATTATTATTTATTATAACTACTGCTTTCCTGAGGTGCTGAAATCTTTTTTGATAAAAAGGGGTTATTGATAAAAATTGATTAAAAAAAGCATAAAGATAAACTGAAACTTTAAGAAAAAATAAAAATAACTTATAAAGTTCAAAAAATTACTTTATATTTAATAATGAAAATGACTTATGTTTATCAAACCTTTCTGTATATCAACAAAACTTCAGCAGTGTTAGTATTAGATTTATTTAGACTATTTAGTTCTATAAGTAGTCAAACAATTTAACTTTACATTACTTCATTGCTACATTACTTCTGCATGAGAAATAACTAATAAAGGAACTGTGCATAACTCATATCTTTTCTTATATGCCCATTGTATTATTTTGACTGAAAACAAAATAAAACTAACCAAAACTCTAGATTATTTTTGGTTCTGTATTTCCCACAATAGTTCAAAAATAAAATAAAGATGAAATGAAAATATTACTGTAATGGAAAATAGCAAACATAAAGTTACAGAGTTTTCCCAGCTTTGCCAACTAATTAGGATAACAATTAAGTGGATTATTAAAGTGTGAAGTAAAGAATTATATAAAAACATTATTCTTCTCTTTTGAGTAAAATTTTGAGATATAAGTTCCATGGAGACTGTAGCTCTTCAGTCTCTTAACCAATTTTAACTAAAGTTAAATAGATGAATGACCCATATTCAGGAGCTATGAAACACAATTTCATAAAAATCAGTAATCTGGTCTAAAGATATTAAGCAAAATTATAACTGATGAAAACAGTAAATGCAGGATTAATACCTTCTTTGACTGAAATTGTCTACATACAAAACCAATCTGACATACTAATGTAACGAATTATGTAATTAGTACAAGAATGTGATTTAAACTCCAGAAATAACTAAAAGAAAAAAAAATTTTTTTCCTTTCCCTTTTACGAAGGTTTGAATAAAAAACCAAAGCTCATCAGAAAGTATCTTAAAGGGCATTAAATTATAGGAAAATACCTTACCTTTGAGTAAAATTTTGAGGAATGGGACCCATGTAAAATATATTACCCTGCCCCATTGAACAAATAGGAGTGAAATTAAGTAGCTTATCTGTATACAGTAATTATCATGTCAAATGTAATACAAATTGGTCCTTCCAGTCTGGAGATATTAACAAAAAACAGGTCAACATACATACATACAGATATACATAAGTACATACACCCTACTGGGGTTTTCCAATGCTAAAATTGTGTTTTTTAGGGTTGAAGGGTCAAGATTAATTGAAACGTCAACATTTTTTTGCATATTTTACCTTATGTAATATGATGTAGTTATATTCAGTAAAAATATATAGCCTAAAACATAAAACTGTTTTTTGATAATTAAAGCCTGTGTTGAAATGATAATACTCTGAGATGTGAAATTATAGACAGCTGGTTATTTCTTTAGTTCTTCAGATTTCATTTAACTTTTTAAAATATTATAGCTAAGTGATGAAATCTGTAGTAAAGTTCCAAAAAAACAGAAATGCAGAAAATTCAAACAACCAGTAAGAGCTTTAAATTTATTCTAATTAAAAAAAGACGTTTTATTTTTTTAAATAAAAAAAAAAAAATATTAAAAATATTAAATTTTTTTTTATAAAGAAAATCCAGGAAAATTATTTCCATTAAATAATGTTAAATGAAAAGTCTGAACAATTAATATTTATTTTGTATTCTGTCTTATTTTAGAGGCCAACTAAGATTCCATGGTTACAGTTGTTAACTTCCACAGCAGTGATAGCTTATTTTGTTTCTCAAGTAGCCCAACTCTGGAGCTGGCAAAGCTCACTAAATTACATGCCAACATTTTTTAAAGAGGCCTTAGTTTTAAAAAGTTCTGAGGTATTATAAATTATATTTTTTATATGTAATTGTTATGTTGTAGTATGATATATCAAACAAGATTACAATTGTAAGATGTAAGATAATGGTAATTTGTACTATTATCTATATAGCTCATGATAATGGAGGTCTGGAATGTTGAAGTTAAGGGAAGAAGGAAAGGAGTTGTAGATTGGATAAAAATTAAAGAAAATTCAGATTTTAGAAGTTGTTGGACATTCAGTTTAGTAACTGAAAGAATAGTTTTTTAAATTTATAAAAGAGGAAGTTAGCCATGAAAGAGGCCAATAGATAAAGAAAGTTATCAAAAAGACAATGTGATGTTTATCTAGAAACACCATACTGATTTTCAATGCAATATTTAATAATGATAAAAGTGAAAGCAGAAGTTTAAGAAACTACATAAATCTGAGAATAAAGTGAGATTCAAACAGGATAAAAGTAAATTATGTAAAGTTAAAATTTTAATAAAATCTACAAATTGCTACAAAAATAAATTTCAGTAGAAAGTCAGTGAGTAATTGGAATAATGGAGGCAGAAGAGGAGACATTAGATACAGTAGTTATAAAGTGTAAAAAAATTCTGGATAATGATACTGTATTAAAACTGATGCTTAATGAAAAAAAATGAAAAATGGGCAAAGACAATAAAAGCAGAAATTTAAGAAACTTTTAAATGATAAAAAAATTACAGTGATATTCTGGTGATATTAGGGTAATAAGGTGATATTTAGTAGGTTTCTGTAAATAAAAAATGATAAATGGAAACTTAGACCAAGAGGAAAAATAAGGAGCATAAAGAAAAAAATAAGAAAATTTTTTTTTTTTTTAGAATTTTAAGCCATATTGTAACCTAGAATTACAAAATTATGACTAGACAGTTCATCTGGTCAAGACTAACTGGATGTGTTCTGGATGAATGAAATTCCTAATAATCCCTAATAGGCTTTTATGCAGTCTATTGAGATCACAAATGTATGACATGTAAAATTCAGATGTCAACTTGATATTTTTTTTAATGCATTTATTAATAATGAATTTAAAATTTACTTAAAATAAAATAGATTTTTAGTAAAATTGATCTACAAAATAGGGAGTAGAAATACAACCACTACTTTGCTCACATTTCTTCAACTAATTAGTCTTACTGAGGGTTGTAATTTATTATTGAGAAATATGAAGAGTCTTTGTCCAATTTGGAAAAAGTAATAAATTAAATTCATTTTACTGATTGTAATCATACAATAATGAGTTTTCATAATGGATACATACAGATTTGAAAAAAAATCAGACAAAAGTTATGAAAGAAATGAGGTCCTGAAAATTTGTAAAACATAAATAATGTACATATCTGAATATTTTTCATGAGCCAATTCAATGGAACAAGATCCACATAAAGAGCTCTGTAATGATAGAAATTCAGACTGATATTAAGGAAAGAAATAGTAAATGGTAGAATATATAACACCGAAGGAGAAATTAACTAATAAAGTTCTAAATGAAAATGTGTGAAGGAAAAAGAAATGTGATAATTTTCCAAGGAAATTATATTAAAAAATAAAAAATTACCGTAGGATACAGTATAATCCTTATAAAGGATTGTAAATAATCCTTATAAATAATTATATAAATAAAAAATACTGTAGGAGTTGATGATGTACCATCTGAATTACTATACTATTAGAATATTTTTATGAGGTGAGAAATAATTAATTTTTTTCTTTTACTCAATGGAGAATAATAGAGTAATGTCTAAGAATCTCACAATTTTATGAAAAGTATGAAAGTGGAAATAATCTAAAAGTATTTATAATTTCTACAAGATTCTCTTAAGTAGCTTTAGTGAGAGTAGAAATTGAGGAAAGAGTAGGTGATAGGAAAAAGTGAGTCTAGGATTTACCTTATATCAGCTACTTTTTAATTTTTCTCATGGAAAAAACAAAGACTAAAATATAATTTCAGATCTGAGTAACAGAGGGTTGAGTAAAAAAGATTAAGTTTTATTTGCTGATGAATTTTAAGAAATTCAGAATATAGGATAACGAGCAATTAATTAATACAGAAAAACGTAATTTCAGAGGTTGCAGAAAAGTTGGTCAACATCCAAACCCCTGTAGGGGAAGATTCCTACCTTGTGACATTCAGGTTGCCACACCGCTCCTCCCATTTGTAGTGCTGATGGGCTTTACTTGGGAAAAAAGTTGTCAATAGCAGGCCCCTATCAAATAACAAAGATATTATGGCACTTCAAATTCTATCATGGAGAAAAAGAGTAGAGTCAGGCCAGCCACAGGATTAATAATGGGAAAAAAGAGATCTTGCTAAGAATGAGGGATATGTGGTGAAAAAGGAAGATCTACTCATCAGGTAGATTGGGCAGATTGCCCAGGATCCTACATTTGCATACAGTGGTGGCTCATAGCTAAAATTAGTGGGGGTGCTGCTCCAGAAAATTATTAGCCTTTGTTTTAAAGTTATGTTAAAGGAAACAAACATGTATAAAAAGAAAATTTATTCAGAAACGTGATAAAATCGTAAAAGAACTAAATCAAACATTTTTTATTTACTTTAATTTAAATTGTCACAGTTCCAGATTGAGCTATTCATTAAAAAATGAAATCCATTCTTCTTGTTTTAATTTGCATGAAAAGTTCAATCATTTTCTTTTTGATCTCTGGATGACAACTGAGGAAATCTTTCTCCATTGCAAGCACAAGTGCAAGAATGTGGTCCACAGTATGAAGCACAACACACGTAGTAAAAAAAAACAATCATCTTCGACCAGCATGTCACAGTTGGCACTGTGGGAGTGACAGTGCTTGCAGCTTCTTATGTGCACAACAGCCAAACACCATGCCATTGGAACTGTGAAGTGCACAGTTCTATACAAAGAGTTTTGCATCTTTTCATAAACTGGAGGATGGATACCAACATTAAGCTTAAGGCATATTCATTGTACCAGTATAAAGAACGAATTAAAGAAAAAAAGGATTCAATTTTCTAAGAGAAAGAAACAACTTTATGAAATGTTTTAAGTAATTAAGTATTTATAAATTAAAAACTTAATTATTTTTATTATTAAGTATATCTGTAACCTTTTAGTTTAATTTCATTTATTAAAATATTTTGAATTTTGTAATGAATAAAAATCGAGGTTGTAAAAATTCTCCAAATACTTTTTGTTAACGTTTGCGGAGAATTCACCATGATAAGTCAAAGAAAATCAATATCGAATCTGCTGAAAACTGCTTACAAATATTATTTTGACTGTTGCTTGGGAGACCAAGATAAATCCTGTACTATGGACTAACAAAAAAATTAATCAAGCTGTCGTTTACTCCACGAACGAATCTTGTTATAACCTCTTACTGAAGATTATTCGTTGTTGTATGACGTAATTACTATTGCGTAATACTGAAATACTGCGCGTGGCACTAAAGCAAAACAAATTTTCTTTAGTTTCTGTTAATATGAGTAGAGTATAGTGATATAAAGATCAGTTTATATTTTGTGAGTGTGTATCAACTGTGCTGTAGTATAGCATAATATTTGTAGTGTGTTGTGTTGTTTACTTATATGTACTGTATTCTGATTGTTGTTATAATGATTAGTTGTAGCAAAGATATTATTAATACAAAACATAATTGGTGATAGTGTCAATGAACAAAAATTAGAAGCAATTAAAAGATTAAATGTCAGAAAATCATTTAAAAAAATTGCTTATGAGTTTGGTGTCGGTGAAACAAGCGTCAGCGACTGGAAATGCAACAGAAAAGAAATTGAAGAATACTGTGCAAAAGTGCCCAAAAGATTTTAAATAAACTATCTACGCTGAAGAAGCCTGTCCAGGATGCTTTAGATGATGCCGTTTCTTGTGGTTCAGGAAACAGAGAACCTTTGGGGTACGAGTATTTGGCTCTATTTTGCAATGAAAGGCTATTCAACTTAACAAAAAATTATACAGTCGAGATACATTTTCTGCCAGTAAAGGCTGGCTGGAGAAATTTAGAAAAAGTCACGGCATAAAACAATAAGCCGTATCAGGAGAAAAGTATCTGTCGATACTGGTAACGCTGCTGATTTATCAAAAAATGTTCTGCTCTGTTGAGGCAGAAAATTTGAGGCCAGAACTAGAAATATATAACGAAGATGAGACAAGATTAAATGTTATAATGCTGCCATTGAAAACGGTAGCATCAAGGGAAGAGACTTCTTTACTCGGCTTTAAAATTAGTAAAGTGCGTTCTTGTCTGCAGTAACGTTAGTACAGACGACAAAGTACCTCTTCTTATGATCGACAAAGCTGCTAAATTTAGAGATTAAAGTATTTAAAATTAGATTCATTGCCTGTAAAATATGCTAAATAAAAGTTGGCGTGGTTTTTGCAGACATTTTTGAGTATCGTTTTAGCTACAGTTGCATGTAGCTAAATGCAATTTACATGCGGGAAATTTACTTTTCACCCCACCATAAAACATGTAATTTTCATGTTGACAGAATCATTGAATTTAGTCGATCATACAACAATCAATAAATCATTTACAAAAATACGGCAGGTTAATGATAAGAAAATTTTGTACTATGCCATCGTATGAGGAGTTTTGTTCTTTATTAGAAAATATACCGGGGTGTTAAAATGTAAAGAAAAATGAAGGCAAGACTGGTTAGAATTGGGTTCAAGGGAATCAACATTTAAAATTTATGAAGATGACGAGATTGTGAAAGTTTTGAAGAAGTGGTTAATGAATCTCCACTGACGAAGGTGAAGAATTGATGAAAATGAAAAAAAAAAAAATAGCTACAACGAGGGACTGTAATTCTTCCAATATTTAGAACAATGAAACGATATTCCTTTACTTCACTTAACGTTAGGATGGTAGTAACTTTCGCGCTACTACGGACAATGTTGCCTACTTAAGACAAAAGAAGGTGACATCAGACTTTTTCGTTAAAAATCGAATTAAGTTTAATGAGTCGATGCGAGTGATTAGTAACTACTGTTTTTATTATTGGACAAATTTTTTGATTTGAAGTTGCACAAATTTTTTAACACTGATTGATTTATTTATCTTTTATGAAAAACAAATTTTCTATTATTAATTTTGTATTAAGTATATAAAATTAGCTGGAATACTTAGTTTCACTCAGATAATGTCATCAGATGATCATCTATAATCTATTATTTGAAATATTATTCCCGAAAAAAATCTAAAACACAATTTTCGTTGTATTTTAATATGATCAGGAAAAATCATTTCAAAAATGCAGTAAAAAAAAATAAAAATATTTTTATTATGATTTTTAATTTGTAGATTATTCTGCTGGCGATTTGATATTAATATGGTATATTGCCTGAAATCAAGAACGATTCTTAGGTTTCTCTATTAACTATGGATTCCGTTACCAGAGCCGGCAACATTTCAAATTACCTCAGCTGTACTCTATTTAAAAAAATATAATTAACACCTTATTATATGATGCATCATATACATCTGAATAAAACATCTGAATATAATGTAATACATCTGAATAAGTTATATTGAGAATTGCTTTAAAAATTTCATTTTTTTCAGGTTGCAGCTGCATCAAGCATCCCATTTATTGGACTACTAACAGTTCGAATTATAATAGCACTTTTCTTTCATAAAGTGTATTTGTGGTCTGGTCTGTCTCTTACAAGATTTCGGAAAATTAACTATGTTATTGGTATTCAACAAGTTTTTTATTTTCTGTAATTAATAAACACATCTATGAATAGTCTGTTTTTTCAATATTAGCTTTACAGGTGTGTGTAAAAAGAAATCTTAGTTTTAAAACTTGTTTATCTCAATTTAATGTTGAAGTTATAATTCAGTTCCAATAATCTGAACCTTTAGATTAGTAGCTGGACACTAAAAAAGGCTTCTGCCTAGTATTAGGTAGCTAATTTTGGCTAGTGTCACATTTTATGATATGTTGTAATTATATCTATTATGGATGAACATTTATTTCTTTAAATAAAAATGTCTATGCAAGTTCAGAACTAACTTGGAAATCTGGTATATGATATAGCTAGTCCTGTGTAGATAAACTCTCTATTCAATTATTGATCATTCTGCATGAGTGTTTATAGGATACTTAATAATATTTAAGAATTTTCATGAATATTCTCATAAAAAAATGATAATTGATCTTAGTTAAGTTAACAGATTAAAGTTATTAAACAAAAATTATATATATATACTTGGTTTTCTAACTACATGGAAATATTCTTTGAATAGATTTTGGTTGTAGTTAAGAATTGTGTAGATCCTTCTGTAATATTGTTGCAGAGGATCAGAGGATATATATCTTCATATCCTAAAATAAAATAAAAATGTCAGAATAAAATAAAAAGTTAAAGAACAGTTATATAGATGGTTCAAATGCTATGTGACTATTGTCACTAAATTTACTAAAAATGAGACTACGATAATGTATGATAGTGTTGGTGGTATAAAACACAAGTATATGTTTACTGCATTTTATGTCATTGATGAAAATTATATTGTACATTATTGGCAACTAATTTGTAACCATTTATTAGCATATGTAACTAAAAATGAAAAGAGTGTTTATATCCAAGAAAATGATAAAGAGAAATGTATCTAAAATATGTTTATATATTTATTTACTGTGGAAAGGAACAAGTCCCCGAGTTACACATATTTCAGCAAGAAGGCTTAATATGTCATTTCAGAGGAAAAATTTAATTTGTCCAATTTTTTATCACTAATAAGTGCCAAAATGTTTCCAACAAGCAAAAAATGTCCACACAACCCCAAGATACACAAGATACATAAAAGTGATTTTTACTCAAGTCAAGGGCGAATGTAAGGGGGAGCCCAGGGGGTCCTGGCTTCCCCAAAACCAGAAAAAATATAAAAATTTTTAAATATTACTAAGCTAACTTGAGTAAGTTTAATGAATCGTTAATAACTTTAAAGGTACAGGTGTGGCATTTGGCACATGCATGAACGAGGGGGGGGAGGAGGGTTGATATACCTGATTCTTACAAAAGCCCTAGATTTCCAGTGTTCCAGCTGGATAACAGAGCAAGTGCATGAGTTTGCTTGTTTCATGTAGTTGTCACTAGAATGTGATGCATAGCAGTAGTATTATCTTTCCTTGAAATATGTTGTCTTGCAAGCTATGGTAGACCAGTTGGTAGAGTACTGGTTACTAGCAGTTCTGCCTGTTTCTGTTGCTACTGTGGAGAAAAGTTTCTCTAGCCTAAGAAGACTGAAGACTTATTTAAGGACAACTGAAAGTATGCTTAATGGGCTAGCTTTACCTTCCATCCATAGAGACATTACAATTAGCGACGAAGTTCTCAACGTGTTTTCAAGTGTACCAAGAAATCTGGACTTCGTTTTGTAAAAGTGGCCTACATAAAAAGGCAATCTTCTTTTTATTTATATTTTCAATGTATCGATAATTGGTAATAAAATAATATTCTGATTTCATTGTCAAATATTTACTGTGTTTGAATCACCTTTAAACAATTCTTAAATAATCTTAGATTGAGAGTTTAATTAAAAAAACTTTTTGAGGATGATAGTTAATTTAAAAAATTGGGGGGGGTCATGACCCCCCAAAATTATAACCTATATTAGCCACTGACTCCAGTTTAAAAATTTCAAGATTAGTAGTCTCTGGAAAAGTTACAAAGAGGTTCAATGATAGTATCATTTTTTTTTTTGTTTAACCTCCGGAACCACAATTAAGTATATCTTCAGAGGGATGAGATGAATGAATTGTAGCATGTATTAAAAAGCCGTGCCTAAATGGAATTTGAACCCGGGACCTCCAGATGAAAGACCAAGACGCTACCACTCGACACAGTGAGAGTACCTGAAACTGTCATTCGTACACGAAAGTGAAATTCTAGTACAATTAAGGGGTTTACTATTGAAAGCTTAAGAGAAGAATTTTCCACTTGAATAACCCCTACTTTTTAATCTTATTTAAATGTTCTTCATTTCCACAGCTTTATTTCTTTTTTTAGTTTGATTTATTGTTATTTTATTAATTCAATTTATTTATCCATTTTTAAAATATTTTTTGGCAGTCGCCCTTTTTAATTTTTATAATTTTTTTTATCATTAATTAACTTGATACCAAGAAAATTTTAAAACTTAAAAGAGCTAATGTCTAATGAAAATTAATCTTTTATCTTTAATAGTTTCTCTCAGATCTTGTCCAATAATTATTATTATACAAAACATGTTTAAAACAAACAGATAGAGATACGCTTGGAATAACGAATTTGTAGTTTAGTATCCTAATAGCATACAATGATTATTATCAAATTAAAAAATATCACTTACTGCTTGTTTTATAAAAATTCTCTCACATTAGCACTTTTATGGTGCTCACTGCTTCATCAGTTTTATAAAAAATAAAAAAAATAGAAAAGAATAATAATTCATCTGATATACATTTATCATAAACCAGCTGTATATGAAATTGTGTTAATAAGGATTCTAATAAATTTTTTTTTTTTAGTTTTGACAAGCAGAACATTTAAAAATGATTTAAGGAACTGTTAAAAGCATTTAAATACAATAAACAAAAATCAGACTATGCAGATCACATAAAATACAACAAACATCCATTTTAAAATTTACAGAACATAAAAGTATTAGAAATAAGTAATAATAAATTTAAAACATAGTCTCTTGAAAAATATATATATATGATAATGAATTTTTTTTTTTTTAATACTAATATTATAAATGAGAAAGTAAAATTTGAATATGATGATTGGATTCAGCAGAAAGTAAAATTAATATAATTATAAATTCATCAATAAATATCTTCCTTCCTATAATCATTTAACAATCTGACTAAGAAGGAGTAACATCTTCATTTTTTATTTTAAAGTTTTCTTAAAAAAAAAAAAAAAAAAAAAAAA
>JAAAKQ030187852.1:0-12125 GCA_010016005.3 Zanna intricata | reverse complement strand
GAAACGACTGGCACTGGATAGGGAATCTTGGAGAGCTGAATCAAACCAGTCAAATGACTGAAGACAAAAAAAAAAAAGGGTGTAAAGATATTCCAGTTGAAGATAAATAAATTAAAACCAGTAAATGATGTGTATAGACGTGAGCCTTAAAGATGAATAATTTTTAAATTGTTTAAATTCTCATCTTAAGATAATTTTATTTTATTTTTTTTTTGATAATACATATATTCAAAGAGAGTCGTAAGGAAGATGATATAATAAATATATTTGTTAAGTTTACGTTTGTCTTTAAAAATGAAGTTTTAAACATGGTAAAAATGGTTTACGTAGATTACTCACTGTATCTTATAAAGAACTTTATTTCAACGTCAAAATACTTTAATGTCTATTACTGTAAATAAAAGTTAGATTGCATTCAATAATTAACCACACAATTAAATTCTTTCTTTTTCTGATGCCACTGGAACATGAAGTAAGATATTAATTCAGAGTGTGAATGAGGATGACATGTATGAATGTAAATGAAGTGTAGTCTGAGATCCACTATTCCTGAGACAGACGATTAATTTATACCTACTTACTAAAGAATACCGGTATTTAGAAACGAGTATTAGAAAAATTCGTATGTAACAATAACTAGTATTCAAATCATAAAAATAACTTTACTAGGATTTAAACCTTAAAATTCTCGACTTCGAAATCAGCTGATTTTTTATGACAATTTCACCACTACATTGACTGAATATAATTGCTGAAAAAGTATAACCTGGATGCATTTTTATATTAAAAAACTAGAAAGCGTTAATCCATCATTCCGTAAGCTCAGATATGCAATTGTGTAAAAAAAACACAAATGTGTTTACTATTTGGATAATTTGATTCTGGAAAAGAACGATAACATATTTTGAAATGATTTTATCGTCAATTTGGTGGAAAAACAATCAGTTTACTTTTCAAGGAGGGTCGTATATATAAATAAGTAATCTTATAAAAATTATAAATACAATTTATGAATTTCAAAAAAAAAAAATTATTTATACTTACAAAATATAATAAAACAAACAAAGAAAAGAGAAAATTCTTTAATTTATTATCCATTTAGTATTGGTAATAAATCTTTTTATTTACTGATATTACAATAGATTTAAAATGATATCATTTAGGGTAAAATGTATTACCACGTTTATTTGTCTTAAAAGATTCTATCAAATCAATGTTACTGAACGTAATGAAATAATTTCATGTTTTTATATAAATAGCTAAAGCAATGTTTTCATATGTAGGTTTATTTAAATTAGATGTTAAAATCCGTTACAGATTACTAACAGAATACATAAATATAAAAACAGTATAATTTTAGAATTATTACGTATTGATAATAAACTTTAAAACTATGAATGAAGGTAATTTGTTTTAAGGGTGTGCAGACAGTCTTACTATAATTATCAATGTTTATTAATGAAAAACTGATACAGTTAAACTGTGCTGTTTGTGGCAAAAGAAGGAAAAAATTTTCAAGATTGTTTAACCATGTCAATAAACTTTAACTCATGCGTTGTCGCTCATAAAATGTCCAACCGATAATTAATTTACGCCATCTTCTGGTCACCATTTCTTCGGTAACACTAAACACAGGTTCTGTTATGATCGGTCTGAATTTATCGAGATCAGGTATGGATGTTCCACAGACACTGTAGTTAACATAACCACAGAGGAAAAAGCCTAAGAGAGTTTAACTGGTGATTGTGGTGGCCAGAGAATGGAATTCATTTGCCATGAGATGATTCATTCAGAAAAATCTCGAATTAGTATTCCCCAAAGTAGACCATTACATTTTTTGGTCCATTAAATTGCGATATAAATCTGTTTTATAAAATTTTACAGAATTATAGAATTTTATTAAACCTAAAAATAAATACAGCTCACATTCTGATAGTAAGTATATTGTATCCCTTCAATATATACCTTACAAGAAAATATACCTGTAATGAACATAATGCAGTAGTTATGAATTAAAGACTGGTAAAAGCAATTAGGTCTAGCCACTGTATCAAACCCATATCAGCCAAGATTGGCTGAATAAGTAGAAAAAGACGAAGGTAAAGATGTAGAAGAAGAATCCCCAAAATCTAGAATCTTTATTTTATCTTAAAATTATTAGTCAGACACCCGCCTAAAGACACGATATATGACTCCTCCATTTTGGGACTACAATGACTTTTAAGAGTTATGGTTCCATCAAATACATTCCTACAAAGCGGAAAGTCTCCTAGAAACAACCAAGAACCAAATAGCCCAAGAGGACCTTTTGGTTCTTGGGTCTTTACTCAGTAGAGAACTTTAGTACCCTTCAGCATTCAGCAGAGAACTTAAGTCCACTTTTGAAGAAGAATCGCATAGAGGGAGAACGCAAATATATAGTTAAGCTCCCAACAAATATCCTAAGAAATATTCTTCAAAAGTCGATCTGAAAAAAAACGGAACGCAATCCTCTATTCCATTCATCTTTAACTAAAAGGAAAAATATAATCACCACAAAATAGAATGCCCTTCTCATAAATAGAACTACCTAGCATCAAGGGAATGATTTCCAGCTCTACCATGAATAGGGGGAATAAAATATCTCCCGATATATTTGCATGCCAGTGATTAATAGATAACTGATGTATAGTTTATACTGGAATGAAATTACCTTTTATGATTTTTTTTTAACCTTCGGAACCACCTTTAAGATATATCTAAGTTTATACTGGTACGAATGTGCCTTTTAAGATTTTTTTAATCTTTTAAAACAAAAGATTGTTTTAGCGTCTCGGTGAAAGGCCGAGACGCTACCACTTGCTCCACGGAGGTCGGCACCTTTTTAAGATGACGTGATTGGTAATTGTTTCTTATGTGGGTAAATTTAAAAAATAATAGTGATCGGAAGAACTGCATTCGTAAAGTCTCATTTCCCCTTTTAATTTTTCTTAACAACCTAATGTATTGGTTGGGAAATATCCATCCCAATCTACCAAAAGCAAAGCTCTCAATTGTATCATAATTGTTATTTCCTGCATATTAAGCAGATTAGTTTAGATATGATTTATGAGAACTTCTTCTATTCCAGTGATTGACAAATCTTAAAAATTCTCGACGAATTTTTTTGAATCCAGATTTCCTCAAAACTCCTCCTATTTGATTCTACCAAGAGATTTAAAAAAAATAAAAGATAATCTTTTGCAAACGTTGGGTAAAAATAAATAAAATACATTTTTGACTACAAAAGAATGTGACATCTAGTTATCGTGTTATACGTCATTGAATTGAATATAGAAATAAAGTTATGAAAATTGTAAACTTTTTTGGCGCATCTGTGTGGAAGTAACTGTTTCCCAGGGCGCCAAGGTAAAAAGGTTCAGAACCACTGCTCTACCTACTATCCAGATATTCGTGTCTTCCATTTAGAAAATTAATTAAAATATCATTCTGTTTCTACACACAGTATATTTTTGGGAGGCATAAAGTGTGAGAGTTACAAATACATCTCTTTAATAGTTTATAATATCGGATCCTAGACATTTAGTATTTTTCCCGATGGGTATTTTTACTAAATAAGTACATAACTCGAGAAAGTTAAAGTGCACAGAATTTCACAATTATTATTTATTTATATATTCAGTCTGCATTAATCATCGATACAATATTATTTTAAGCCGGCCTCCTTAGCCGAATGGTAGCGTCTCGGCTTTTCATCCGGAGGTCCCGGGTTCGAATTCCGGTCAGGCATGGCATTTTTCACACACGCTACATTTCGTTCATCTCATTCTTTGAAGATATAAAATAACAGTGGTTCCGGAGGAGGTAAATAAAAAAAAAAAAAAAAATATTATTTTAAAAAGTATGTTATCTATTTATAAGTTATGTACAAGTATATTGTTCCTGACAAATATGAGCATGATTTTCATTTTACCTAAGTGATTGAAGTAAACATGATTTCATTATTTTAATAAAATTGATTTATTAATTATTGAATTTAAAATAATAAAATTTAACTGAAATCATTAAATAGTGATATCAGTTATTTTTATAGAATTTTATTAAAAAATTAAATACAAAACACATTAAAAAAAACTCATTCCAAAATTTAAATATATCGTAAATTAAAAAAATAAATTGAAATATCCTTTAAGAAGACATTTTTAAATTGCTTCCACGTGGCTTCGCTCGAGCTACATTCATATAGAACTTAAAAAATCGGAAATAATTTTGTTTGTAATTATTTGTGAGATGTAGCTCTCAATGAGTATTCACTACTTTCAACTTCTTTTGCTTATATCTTTTGTTCAAAACGCTGCAATCTGAAACAGGGTATTGTTTTGTCTACAATATCTAAGAAATGTTCCCAAAATCAGAATTTAATGAAATCAGCAGGGTATTGATGTTATTCAAGGAATACTTTACCTTGGTACACAAATTTCAGAAGTTTAATAATTCCATTTTTGCCATTGCAATAGTGACATATTCTAATCATGTTAGATACTTGAATATCTTTTTAATTCAGTCACTTTTAGTGTTATTATCAAAAGGTAACATGAAATTCAACATATTTCTCTTAATTTGAATTCGATATTGAACCGAGAACATATGTTGCTCTTCAAGTCAGTAAGAACGCTTGGTCATGAATTCATAATTGTAACTTTACGACCGTAGCTGTGGTTATAAATTTTTACAAGTTCTTCTTCCTGTCGGTGACGTCACCGACATGGGAGTTTAAAATGATTAACACAAAAAAGAAAGTCGAAACTTTGCCAACTATGCGTATGGCTTATCCTGATAGAACTTCTTAGTTTATCGTTATTAGTTTTATATTCTTAGTTCAAATGTAGTAAAACTTTGAATCCTTAAGAACTTTATGAAGAAGTTGATTTCGACATAGGTAATGGTCCAAATAGAAACTGATGACATATATTTAGTAAAATAAATTGCAGGTTTTTAATTTATTTAAAAATTATTTAATTAGGGGATCATATGATCATAATTGTACAAGTGTAGTCTTGTACAATCTCAGTTTGACCACCTGAAATTCTAGTAAAGATAGTTAATTTTATACGGATTTGAATACTAGATCGTGGATACCAGTGTTCTTTAGCAGTTGGGTTTCAATTAACCACACTTCTCAGGAGTGGTCAACCTGAGATTGTACAAGACTACACTTCATTCACATTCATACACATCATCCGCATTCATCCTTTGAAGTAATACCTTACGGTAGTTTTGGAGGCTAAACAAATAAAAAAAAAGAGTTATCATAAGAAAGTTAGGGTTAAAATTTTATAATGAATAGTTCAGTAGTTTTTGCAGTTATCTATAACAAATGAGAATGTCATTCTGTTCATAAGCAAGTAGGGAGAGTACTTCCCCCGGCAAAATTCCAAAATATGTCCTTTTTTATGTTGTTAGCGTTAATCAATTTAGTACTTAATTTCAATGTTATTTTCTACTCTTATTATAAATATACTCTAAATTTTGTATTTGAAGCGTTTCGGAGTACCTTTCTTCTTTCAGAAATATCTGGGTGTCATCCTTGACGAGAGACTTCTCTTCAGGGAGCACCTTCAGTTTGTCTCAAAGAAAGCGATAGATGCTTTCTTTGGCGTTCGCTAGAGTCATTCACCCCGATTGGGGGTTGAATTTCTGTACCATGAGTATACTTTACAAAGGTGTCTGCGAGGCCATAATGTTGTACGCTGCGCCCGTCTGGGCACATCGTATGAGATAACAAGGTTATAGGGATATTTTATTGCGTGCCCAGAGTCTTCTTCTTTTAGCTGTTGTCGGGGGTTACAGAACAGTCTCGGGAGAGGCTGTCTCTGTTATCGCCAAAACGAAACCAATTGACATTCTGGCTACAGAGCGTATCATGCGTTATACTTCTAAGAAGGATGACCTTCTTACTTCAGGGCGTATGCGAAAAATAGAAGACCAAGGTTTTGACTCTTGACAAACTAGGTGGAATGATTCTTCTACTGGTCGATACACCCATGGTATTTTCCCCGATGTGCGGCAGTTGACAGCGATTAGGTAGGTTTCCCCCAATCGGTACATCACACAGTTTCTGTCAGAACATGGTGCCTTCCGCCATAGCTTGGTTAGATTTCGACTGGCTGACTCTGGACTCTGTCCGGAATGTAGGGTTGATGACACTGTTGATCATGTCCTGTATGTTTGTCCCCGATACGAAGCTGAACGTACCAGAGTAGTTAGGGAACAAGAGAGAGTGAATTCCTTTCTGGATCTGCAGGTCAACAGGAAGACCCGCAGCTAGTGGACAATTGTGGCTGACTTCCTTCGGTTTCTGGCTCTGTGCAGATCTGCTGAGGGAGTGTAGAGTAGAACCCCGGATGGCTAGGGCTAGCTGATTGACCAGAGGTAGGCGCTTTGGCACCGTAGCCTCGGTTAGTTTTGTTTTGGTATCAATGGAATCGCGCTCGGGAGTATATCTCCTGTGCTTCCGAGCGTGAACATAGTATGCGTTTCAGAATTGTTAGAAACGGAGGGCACTTTGTAAGGGAGATTCCCTAATGCAACCGCATTCCCTAATGCGGTTAAAGTTGCGATCAACTTATAACCTCTAAGCGGACCTAAATGTTGGTGTTGGGTGGGAGTTGATAGCTCTCACACGGGCCAGACCTGGGGTCGTCGAGGACTTAGTAATTAATAAGTAAGTGCGCTCCTCTCTATAAGCTGACGTGGCAAGTTTGTAAAAACGCGGGTAGAATAGAATCGTTGCTGTAACTGGTTAAAGCAGGCGCGGGGGTCTTCGTGCTTCCGCGATAGTCCTAAACTTGTTTCTTAAGTGGGTGGTTCGCGGTTTCCCGTGTCTTCTTCGTTGAAGGCATTGGACACCATCAAAATTAAATTGGCCTTACTATCAGCCGATGTGAATGTCCCTCGGGGCATTGGCATCTGCCACATCTCCCCGAGGTTGGTTGATGACTGTGGCGTTATCAGACCGAGGCGAAAAGACGACCTCCGGTAAAGCCCTTCAGGGCTATGAACGGAGGGGGTGGTGTGACAACCGGTAATGTCACTTAGCGGGCGTTATTCCCCTCGGGGGGGAACTCGAGTATCTTTCTTCTCAAAAACTACTTTTAGCACTGAAATAGATCGTTAAATAAATAGCGATGTTAAGCTCCTCCCACTCATCATACAGTCATGGCCTCTCTTTTGATTCTTTTACTGTATTTAGAGAATTGTTTGAATTAAATCCGATAGGTATTGCTGTTTTTTTGGTCCATTGGATTTATTAATATTCTGACTTTCATTAATTGAAAGAATAAATTTTGTTCCATAGTGTTCTGTTTTGTAATGATTTATAATCACACTTACAATTGCGATCATTTAATTTGTATACGAGTATATATATATATATATATATATATATATATGTATACTAAAATCTAGCAATAGCGAACCATTGCCGGATCTGCTTGTATTTCATAATTTTCTAATTTAAAAATCAAATAAAGCAGGTAAAAAAAATTTATAATTAATCAACATAAAATAAATAAAGAAAACAGACTGAAAGTAATCATTTTTAAATTAAAATAATAATTAAACACTGACTTAAAATAAGAGATAACAAACTAAAGATAAAGTAGTGAAATAACTGGAATAATCACACAAGTGACTCTTTTGATTTTTAAACTATCAAATGACTATCGGGAAAAAATATCATTTTAAAATTACATTAGCAATCGCTGAAAGAATGGATAGTCTTTATTATAAATTTTATAAAGCTTTGATTTCATAAAAGAGTATAATATAAAAAATTATGTGACACAACAGATCAAAGGATATAACAAAGGAATCATCATTTTCAAAATTTATCTCATGAAAAATATTTGATGCATAAATAATAAGTAAAAATAGAGAATGCTATTCCAATACCAATAAACTCATTTCATTGATCTGGCGATTAAATCCATTCATCCCTAATATTTCACCAGTTTCTCTATTAAATAAGTCCTGTATTAATTTTCCTTCTATTCATTTTATTTCAAATAACATTTATTTTTGCATAATTTTAGGAAAGCCCCCAGACCTGAAGGAAAATAAAAAGAATATAAATGAATAAGATAATACTACTTAACTATCATAAGTGAGACTAGTAACAGGGGATTATGAAGCATATTTTTGCACAAACACAACCCTAAGAAAATAGGAATGGATTGTAAATAAACAATCCAAGATAATAGAAATATAATAAATAAATTAGTAGGTAAAACTTTTACGAATGTAAATATTTGATTAATAGAAAATATATTACATTTATATCATAAACGTAGATCGCGCTATCAATTTATATGGTCAGTGAAAACATGATCATGCATTAGTTGTCAAACTTATATTTTAATCAGTAGGAATACCTAAAGATAAGTGTAAAGTAATTTAAGATAAGAGTAATATATTATTATCCTTTACTGGCATTTCTTCCGCCACCACCCCATTCGGTCATCCTAGAGCATAAGACCGAATGTCCGGGCCACGAGAGCCAACTGTGCCTCAAAAACCTTTAAGCGACCAATAACTAAAAGCTCCTGAAGCTAAACTAATTGCGTGAACGGTCTAAGCGTGGCGCACAACACCACTCGCTTGCGTGTTACCGGTCACTTGTCTTATATAAAACTAAATCGGTAGGCTCACCACGTCTTTTTAATATAATATATGACCAGTCAATTTTAAAAAAATTTCGTAAACTTAAAATAAAAACTAAAACAAGTACAGCAATTTTCTGCCGCTCCTAGGTCGCTGTATGGTAGCAAAAACCTGTCCACCATTATTATAGCCCTTGGAGCCATAACGGCTGGTGGCCAGCCAGTTCCCAAAATCAGACTTCCACAGCATTGTGGTCAAAATCCTCCCTTAATAAACTACTAATGCTGGTTGAACATTGCAACTGCATCAAGAAGAGCCCACACGTTTCGGCAATGCGGCTTTCCTTACATTGATTCGCTTATGAGTGCCCAATTTTCCTCTCGGCCACTAAGCTTCAGTGTGGCTTGAGCTCTGGCCCCTCCAAGAACGGGGCAGTCGAACATCATATGTTCATTAAACTGGACCTCCCTGGCGCACAGCTCATCAGTAGCCAGGCGAAACCTGAACAAATATTGGTTCAAATTTACATGGTTGGTGAGCGCTTGAGCACCCGTAGCCCTTAAAAATGAACCAGAGGCAGAGTATAGTTTACTGTACAAGAGAAGTATGCATAATGTAACAAAGTAAAAATATATTATATTCTCTAAAAAACTATTTCTTTTTTTTAATGCATTAGAACAGTTTTTTTAGCAGTATGTATGGCCGATAAATATAAAAAGGGTAACAAAATTTGACAATTTCACCAGTGACGGGTCGAAGCTAAAATTAGTGGGGTTGCTGCCGAGAAAGTTTTTTTCTGGTCCTTTTCAAGTCCATGATTGAAGATTTCTGTAAAATAAAAAAACTGAAAAAAAAAAAAAAATAGCTAGAAGCAGGATAATAATTTAATTCTACACTTTACCACATTCAAGAATAGGGTACACGGTTTTTAAAAGCTAAAACCGTGTTTTTAAGCTAAAACTAAAAACCGTATTCGGTTTAAATAAATAATAAAATTTCAATGATAATATTTGTTAGTATTATTAAATAAAACTTATTAAAATGTCCGCGCTTAAAACCACTTTCGTCTAATGGTGCTTAATTTAAATTTCTATGTACATTGAAACAAATACAAAGTTAGTTTTTAGTATTGATAAAACTATGTTTTTGCATTAGTAAAATTGAATACAAATTAAATTAAAATTGTTTTTAGTAAAGTAAATACTAAATAAATTTTATTAATAAATTTACTTGATTTCTATTAGTTATTTAAAATATTCTATTAGTTACTAAATAATAATCAGGTGTGGGTGTGTGAGTGAGTGAGGACAAATGCGCGTGACTGTTTTTTTGTTTTACATTTGATTTGTTTGTTGCAGGTCCCGTTGGAGAGGGATCGGGAAAATAGACTCCGAGTGTTATCGGAACATTCCCCCCCGAGACTGAGTTATGCTTAATTGCGGGTCCGGTCTCGTGACGGATTAGTTCTTCGGAGAGGGAGTTTAGTCGGTATGGGTCAGGTTATATTATGCCTAACAACACCTTGGCAGAGCCTGTTAGCCTGTTTGCCAGCCGAGAACGGATAGCGGCCTGGATCCGAGCCCTACGCACCCGTAGTGGGGTGCGTAAATGGTGATATTTCTTCATCTCCGGACCAAAAAAAAGAAAAAAAAAGTTATTTAACAAAACCCCCTATGAGTTATAATCTACAACGTTTCAAATCAGTAGAAGAAATAAAGAAACATCATCAACATCTAGTGTTCCACGTGGCTGCAATTCCCTTGTACTACAAATGTGTTTATCCATCACTGTGTCTAAACTTCAACTTCGTCTACTTGAATCAATCTTCACTTCATCTATTAACTTAATCATATTCCTCTCTTTCTTTTTTCTTCTACTGATCCTTTCAATTCAAAACCTAAGATTGCCCTTTGTTTAAATTCATATCCTAAACATTTTCCTTCTACTTTTTTATATACTTCCTGCACAAGTATTCTTTCTTCTTTAATTATATTCATTATTTCTTCATTCCTCATTTCGTCCATTCTTCTTACTTTCTTTATCATATTTTTAATCTACTGCATAAAATCCATTCCCCCCTTCTTCTCACTGACCATGATTCTCTTCCATTCATCAAGACACTCTTTACATAGAATTTGGCTCATCTCTTTATTGATTTTAAATCCAGAAATGCATTATATAGTAAATAGCTATTCTTGATGAAAAAGACAACCTCCTAAAAATTAAGTAACAAATTTATCAACTTTGATTATTTAAATAAATATTAAAAAAAAAATTTCGATTAAATTTAATTAAACAGTAAGTACATAAATAATAAATTCGGATAGAACTCATACCTAATACACTTCTCGACCTCATTCAGAGCAAATCTTTTCTAGACTAAAAGAAAAACTATTCATAAAATCAGATAAATTTTTGTTTAGCAAGTACTTTTAAAATATCATTAAGAATTATTAGTTTCGTTTACTAATACATCACCTATTACTTATTATGTTAAAGTTAAAAAAAGAATTACAAATTAATAAAAATATATACACTCGAACAATATTAAATACGAACACGTTTTTTAAACTTATGATACATAGTAAGGAATTGTACAACAAAACACATTAAATTTTCATTATGAAATTTTAATATGTGGTAACAAACAAATTATTACATTACTATTAATTTTTTTAATTACTACATCATTTTTGTGTTAAATATATATATATCTGTTTGTGTGTGTGTGTGTGTGTGAAAAATCCATTTCAATACAATATTATATAGTAATATCCAATAATCATATGAGATACTATGATTTATTTTCAACAATGCAAAAATTACAGATAAGTAAAAAATGGATAAATAGTAGAAATCATAAGTTTTACATATTGGTATATTTAACATGTGGAGATTTTAAAAAAAAAATATAATGAAATAAAAATCATTATGGATAAGGTTGTTTCCTTCACTAAATACATCATTGTAATTAAAAAATAAATAAAATGTTAAATAAATAAAATAAAAATAAAATGTTTATAAATGTTATTATAATAAACTTGTATATTATATGATAAGTTGAATCTAAAAACTAGAAAGAAATTTAATAATTCATTTTTTTTTTTCTTTATAAACAATCATTTATCTTTCTTATTACGTCTATACCAAGGCTTTTTTTTTTGAATAGGTTGTGCATCATCATTATTATCTAGCAGAGATGGAAAAGAATAATCCCCAGGTAAGAGATGACCAGCCCACGGTGACGACATTCCCGAAGGATCTACATGTTGAATTCCCATTGAATCTAAATCGCTATAGAACCTCATTATATCGTTGTGTGGGTTGTTCGTTATACCACTGAATACATTCTGAGCTCGAAAAGGATTGTAAAAGTCAAAAGGATCTTGTGTCTGTGAACTCAAGGGTAAATTGTTTGTCCCAAGAGAACTCAAATTATTTAATCTTGCTAAAGGATCAATCGTTGGATTTAATCCCACGTTATT
>JAAAKQ030187841.1:2034-12126 GCA_010016005.3 Zanna intricata | reverse complement strand
ACTATTTCTTCCTACACATACACTCAGTGATGTTGCCACACCTTACAACACGCAATTGTAATCCAAGGTGGGAACTATCATGCCTATGGGTAAATGGCTCTACATAGTGAGTCTCAAACGATATTCTTAGTGCACCTGGGTGAAACTAATTTTAGTTTAGCTCTAGCTCCAGTATGCATGCACTCTGCTGGAGTGGTCCGTTATATTGCCAGTACTCGTGGGAACAAATTTAGTAGTCCACAAAGAAACTCTATGATGGTTGGTGGTCCATCTGAAAAAACCACCAAATACAGTCTTGTATAAAGACGTCGCTCAACATTGTCGGACAAGGATAACAATCCAGAAGAGAAGATTAATTTAAATAGTGACAGATTAAGTGTCCAAAATAAGAACATCAGATTTGTTGTTCTTATAAATAGCCAGGAAGGAGGATCCCTTCATAAGGTCTCGCCTTTCGTGATTAACAAGGTAATTACAGATTCAAGTGGTTAGAAATACATCAAGAAGTTATGTGACGAATCGAAACAAATATAATGACGAGCAGTCGACCTCTGCTATGTCTGACTAATATGGGTGGTATAAATATATGTTTAGAATGCCACAAAACATTGTTATTGTTAAATACGAGCCGAGGTGTAATTTTTTGCTGATACCTTTTGGATATGGATGTCACTGAAACAGCTGATGAACTTCGTTTTCAAGATGTAGTAGAGGTAAAGTGTGTAATGTAATGCCAGAACGGATGGAAGAACCACATCTTCTCTCATTCTGATTTTCACTCTCCTGCTACCATCAGAAAAGATTAAAGTGGGTTACCAGTCCAGTGCAGATTGGATACGACCCATTCATACCTAATCCACGGCGATGTTTCAGATACCAAGGATGTGGTCACACTACAACATCTTGCCCGAAAACTGAGATCTGTGCTAGATGCACAAGCGAAGGCTACAATGACCTACATAGAAGATGAAAAATGCACGAACTGCAGCAGTTCACATACAGCCTGCTCCTGAGATTGCCCAACTTTTAGAGAAGAAAAGGCAATTCTCAGAATCACTACCCAGCAGAATCTTCTGGCGGCACACAGAGAATATAAAAAGACAATCAACACAAGAAATCTGGTTAAACCAGATGTGTCCTTTGCCGTCGCTACATTAAAGCAGTCCCCTGCAAACATAGGAAATCAGCAGTAATCCTGCAATGAGCTGATAAAACTTGTTCAGATATTGTCTGATCAAGTTGCTTCACTTACAGCCACTATTTCAAAGTTGACTAAGATGAACAAAAAGCATTTATTGGCAGTTAGTGAATCCAACAGTGGGATCCCTTTCAAAGCTCATATTCCCAAAGCTTCGTCTACACGGGTAGGAGTAAATACATCAGGTGATAAGTTACCAAATAAGCTCTCTATTAAGAGAGCCCATACAACAACCTCCTTTGGGATGACGTCCACATCTTCCCAGTTATCAAAACCTCCCCCTCCAATACCTCGTGTAGTGGAGGATATGGTAGAGGAACGGCTCGATCCCAGACCACCAGATTTCCTTAAAATCAAAAATTTGAAAAAGAAAACCCGATCACCTATAACTAACTTTGTCATATTTTTATCTATTTTCTTCATCTAACTATCTTTTATTTATGAACATAATTCAGTTAGAGATCTTAGGTTCCAATTGAAGATTTTAGAGTACTGCTGCGCACACATGACCCATTAATAATGTGCATCCAAGAAACACATCTATTACACAAAGACGTGGTAACCCTCAGAGGCTATACATGTGAGAGATACAATTGTCTTGTAGATAGTAGAGAGAATGGTGATGTTGCTATTTTCATGCGGAATGAGGATACCACTGACTATCCTGCTGTTACTGTAAAAATCTCAGTTCCCTTTAAATTGCATATCTGCAATTTATAATTTATAGCAATTCATAATTAAACATTTTCACACCAATAAAAACTCATTATGTATAGAATAATAGAAACTTGGTTTAAAATAATTATGGATTTTCTAAACCAAAAATTCTTTTTATGAAACTCTATTTTTCTTGTTGCTAAATTTTTACAGGCAAGTGTTAGCCTTTAAAAACCAAATTCATATTTTCTAGCTTACTGAATGTGCCATTTATTATAAGAGTTAAGCTTGGATAATAAAGAACTATCATACTACCCTACAAATATCAAGATTATCTTAAATTTTTTACATTTCTCTTGCTAGCTGGGATATTTTATTTTGGCAATCTTTGCAAATTATAGCATTAATAATTTTAGAAGGAATATATTTTGAATATTAAAAAGAAATAAGTAAAAAAATTATTTTAATAAATGTACATTAGTTATAAAAATAAATTATAGATTTGAAAAATATAGAATACAACAGAAATTATATTTACTAACTGAAGTTAAAAATAATACTCAAACATCCATACTGTGTTCTAATTTCAATTCACCGCCATATTCAAGTGTCACAGCTTTCTGAACTAATTTGATAATTGTTGTGTATGCTTCTTCCCAAGGATCATGGTAACTTTTCTTTTTAACAGATCTGTAAAAGTTAAGCATTGGGGCAAATTAAATGACATAAATACTTTAAAAATCACATTCTATTTTTTCAGATCCTAGTAATCACTTTTGTGTATGAATACATATGAGATGTGTCCCTAAAAAATCCGACCACTTTCAAATCTCCACACCAACGTTTGTAGCGAACTCTGTGAGGTACAAGCATAACCAACTTCTCCCGAATTAGCCAGATGCCGCAGTTATCAACAGAATGTATTATTTTCGTGCACAGAGTGCATTTTTGTTTAGAGTGCTTTGTATGTTCGTTGGAGTTTGTAATCACTGAAAATGATGGAGAGATCAGATCAAGGCATTTGCATTAAGTTTTGTTTTAAACTTGAAAAAAGGTGTGCAGAAACTATTGAAATGATGCAGGAGGCCTTTGGAAATGAGTGTATCGGCAAAACACAAATAAAAGTTGGTACAAGTGGTTTAAAAATGGCCACTGCCGACAGTAACCCACATTATGGCCGACCTTTGACCACAATAATACCGGAAAATATCAAGGGTGTGTGATTTATGATTGAAAAAGATCGTAGTTTGACTGCACACGAACTAGGAAGTGATCTTGGAATTGCAGAACTAACTGTTTAGAAAACATTTGCTGATAACTTAGAAATGGCTTGTGTTTGTTCGAAATTCATTCCAAAATTGCTTTCGGTGGAGCAGAAAAATCTTCGCAAGTTGCTCAGCATAACTTGGAAACAGTTTCTTATGATGAAAATGTGCTTAAAAAGGATAAATACCAGTAACAAATCATGGGTTTATGGTTATGATCCCGAAACAAAACAGCCTTCAATAGTGGAAGCTTTCATCAGAGTCATGACTGAAAAAAGCACATCGGAGCAATGTTGATTGTTTTCTTTGATTATGAAGGCGTTGTGCACCATGAATACATTCCAACTGAACAGACGATTAACAAAGAACTGTACCTTTAAGTTCTGAAAAGATTGTATGACACAATGAGGAAAAAACGGCCGCATTTTTGGGCGACTGGCAACTGGCTTCATCATGATAACGCACCAGCACAGTCATCAAATGTTGTGCAACAGTTTTTGGCAAAACACCAAATTAGGCAATTTCGCCAGCCTCTGTACAGTCCCAACATAGTTCGCTGCGACTTTTGGCCGTTTCCAAAACTGAAAATTCCATTCAAAGGGCACTAGTTTGATGACACAGAGATGATTCAGAAGAAAGCAACGAGAGTACTTAAGGCCATTCCAAAATCTGAATTCCATAACTGTTTCAGAATGTGGAAAGGCAGATGGGAGCGGGCAGATGGGGGGTACAGTCAAATTGGGATTACTTTGAGGGATGCCACAAGCCAGATGACCAAGAATAATGTCAGCGTGGAGAATTCAAAGTAGGTCAGATTCTTTTGGAACACACCTCGTAGATGAGGTTTTAAGAGATTTTGAAGTTTTAATTGTATATGCTGACTGAGAATACTGTTTTTATATTAACATTTTGAATGCTTGTATTTTCAGTCTGTCAAGTGAGTATAGTTATAATTTTTTTTAGTGTTTGTGAACATCTCCATATACATTATACTTGTATGGCTAACTATAAAAGTAAGCAAATGTTGATTCCACAATAATTTGAAGTGTTTTTGTTTTTTTTTTTTTGTTATGAAAAAGTTGTTTATCCTGTTTTGAATTTAACACATTAAGAGTAAGTAGTGTGTCTCTAAACTGTTGACTGAATTTGAGTTGTTTGATAATATATATTTTATTAGTGGCTCTTTATGCTTTTGGGTCGGTGAAACAACAATTTTTTGCAATATTCAATTAAAAAATGTAATGTTAATTTCAAACATTTCTGTGTCTTTTTGACACTATATAAAAGAGGATTTCTTTTAATAATAATAATAGAAATACTTGTTAACACATTAATAAAAATCAACTGAACAGAAATAATTTTATAGAGGATTTAAAGTGCTTATACTTCATATTTATAATGCAATTCAAAATTGGATATTTATTTTAAATCCATAATTTCCTATTTCTAACTGTACTTTTACCATGAAATTATTAACTTTAGTGTCTTTCATATTTCACAATTTCATACCTATCTGCTAAATGAACAAAGAAATTATCAGATGGTACCCTGAGATATTAAAGTACTTAGTTTGTACATGAATTTTAACCACAGGAATATCCAGTTTTATAACCAAAATGGTTTCTGGATCATGATTAAAATTTTTTATTGCTCTCACTTACACTTTACAAATTAACATCTTGAATTCTTAAGTAATTAAGTTTCTGCATGATTTTTAACTATTAATGAATTCCCATTTTAATTGTAATTGAACAGAATTAGTTAAAAAAAATATCGCATTATAGATAGAATATGTCTGTCTATGTATATCTGTTTTATATATATTTTTCAAAATAATAAAGTTTAAAGGATTCTTTCTTCTAGTTTAGAGCAATGATTTACATTTATTTTCATATCATGCTTATGAAAAGCTTTATAAATTACTTTCAATCTGTAAGAAATTTTTAAAATGTTTTAAAATCTTAGATTCTATTTTTCACAAAATTATGAACCTTAATTATTGAACAAAGATTTGTACCTGAACAATGTATTTAAAACTATTCTGAGATCATTAAGACGATGTTTGTAAATAAATTTTGCTATTAAGGAAAAAATCATTTTAATGTCAGATGGTTGAGGTAATAACTCTTCATTAACCCATGATCGTACCATATCTCTCACTTGATTCAGTAATTCTTGGTCATCTTCAATAAATGAGTTATTTAATTCAGTTTTTTCTGAAGTTTCTGTAAAATAAGTTACATATGTATAATTATAAAATGATTAGTTTTTAAAATTAGTATATTTTACATTTCTCTTTTATTTTATGGACATACAACTATTAAAAAGATGTAAGAAAAATAAATTAATCAACTATTAACTACATCTGAGAGAAAAGTTTTGAATGCAGATATATCAGTTAAAATGATTGATATAAAATGGTTCATGTTAGGAATTGTGTAGGCGATTAATATTTACTTATTATTAACTTGGTGCATAAAAATAATCTGGAATTATATAAGGAACATATTACAAATCTGTTGAACGCATGTTTGTGAGTTGCAATGAAACAAATATATTAAGTTGTAATTTAATTATTTAGTGTGCATAAATCTATACAACTAGAAGATAACAAGTTGAACATTACTAAATTGGAATTTCATACATGCAGTAAACTTCCTTTGCTGCAAAAATAAAAGAGTATTAATTTTATTCAATAGTAATTACAATTGTACTTTTTAAGAAATGTCATCTTAATTAATCTAGAAACTTTCAGTATCATATTCCAGTGAAAAAGCTTTAAAGATTTTATTTACATTTAATACATGAATTACACAGTAATATCAAATAATAATAACATAAAATAACAATAATATAATAATAACAACAAAGATCAATTAGATCACAACAGGATGAAAAGATATGCTACTCCAAAAAGAGATAGGAGATTTACTAATTCCAAAGCAATAATTCATAAGATTGTCTAACTGTTACATTCAAAACCAGGATTTTACATAGTTTTGTAACAGTACTTATGTCTGAAACCAGCAGATCAATTTTTACATTCTCATTCTCACAAATAAATTATGTTTCAAATACAATAGATTACAAATTACATTTCTCACAAATACAGCATGAAGTGGGTTGCAAGAATTTTTTTTTTTTATATCATGTAGAATTCCCAATTAGTAAAGAACTAAATTAAAAACAAAAAAATTGAGGCCTGCAAACATATAGTTCAATCTATATTATTAATAAAACTAAAAAGGTTGTACTTCATCAATCATTAAAAAAATTGGAAATTTTAAAGTTTCCACCAAATTAAAAGTTACTAAGTTGCTTTAAGTTATTTTTTTGGCTTCAAATGGTTAAAATTTAAAGAATTAATATTGAAAAAGTTAATATTTTTTTACTCTATGAAGTGGTTTTTGAAGGTGGTTTTCATACCTTCAAAGTTTATTTATTATGTACAACTTTTATACATTTGAAAACAGTTTTTAAACTGTGGAATATAAATTGTTCATTGTTTAGAAGGAAAAATATAGGATATTTAAAAAAATAAAGAAAAAGAAGTCTGCTGACATTTGCACCGAGTGTGTGGAACAGATAGGTTTATTTATAAGTCTACATTTTGTCAAAATATAACTGGTTACATTATCCATTTTTTAATCGTTCAGTATACATTTGAAAAGCTCATTCTGATGTTAAATTAAATTTTGTTCATAATTTTCAGACAAAAACAAAAGAAGATTAGAAGGGAAAAACAGAAGCATTTCCAGTGAAAACTGTGTGCAATCAATTATTTGTGCTGCTAGAACAATAACTATTATAGATTATTCATAGATCTGTAGAGGAAATTTCATTCAAAATTTAAGATTCATATGTAACTCAAATTTTATGGTCATCCACTATTAATAGCAAAAAATTTCATTTGCAACTTAGGTAAAAAAATTAATGCTAAGCTAAGATAAAAGGTCCAAAATCAAAACTTTTTTCCATTTTGTTACTATGTACACTATTGTAAGTATATGTATAGTCTGATTTTTAAACTGGCCTTATTTATAAAATATAAATTTTCATCTTTACCTTCATTGGAAGTCATATGATGAGCTTGTTTACTCAGAAGCACAATACTTAAAATTATAGAAGGAACAGAATCATAAAACAATTGTAAATAAAATTGCTTGAATAAATCACATGACAAGCCCCATACAATTTGAAAGTTCAACAGAAAAAAAACTGTACAATACTTCTCTTTAGGGCTGCAGTGGAAAGAATAGTACTTTGATGTGTGTGAAATTCTGTATAATAGAGAGAGATTACAACTTACAAGAATAAAATCATCTGCAAGCTACATAATAAAATTATCAAAATATGCAAATGATAATAGCTGATCCAGGATAATTTTATTTATTCTGGGAAGAAAATAGTATGCACTTTGTTACCTATTTTCTGCCACTTTGCCAAAATAATACTTCATAACAGCTAGTCTAAAAAGTAATGAGCCTTTTGGGCATGAGATATCATTAGTGTCCCAAATCTCAGAGCATATAAGTCACAGTGAGTCAGGCTGGACATCATTTGGCAGCTGGCAGTTAAAGCTAGTAGATGTGCAAAAGGTGTTGGAATTCTTATACTAAGACATAATGTATTGTGCCATGAAGATGAGTGAACTTTTCCGCAAAACTGTGCTGCATTTTACAATTTTATTTTGATAAAGGTTTAAATGCTGTACAGGCCTGTGAGGAAATTTGTGCTGTTTATGTGCAAGATACATAAGCAAAAATAATACCCAAAAGAATTTTAATGTCCAAGAAGCTCCTCACAGTGAGTAGCCAGAAAAAGTGAATAATATTCTGGTAAAAGTCAAGGAAAACCGACACATATAAGTAGTCAAGACATCTTACGATCTACAAATTCATCAACAAACAATGTTACAACATTTGGGAAAAGATGGCTACAAAAACAAGCTCAATGTTTGGGAGCCACATGATCTGACTCAGAAAAATCTACTCTATCAAATTTCTATCTGTAAATCTCTACTGAAATGTAACAAAATTGAGCCATTTCTGAAGCAGTTGATCATAAATGATAAAATGTAGATAACCCAGACAACAATGTGGGGAAAGATCATGGTTGATGTGAGGAAAAGCTCCAGTCACTGACACCTAGGAAGGCTATTCTTTGTGTTCGGTGGGATTAGATTGGCGTCATGCATCATGAGCTGCTGGGACTAGGAAGAACAATAGACCTCTGACCTGTACTATCAACAGTTAGCACAACTGCACCGAGCAATTCAAAAGAAAAAGCTTGAACTGGTTAACAGAAAGTGTGCAATATACCATGCTGACAAAGCCAAACTCCATACATATTTAATGATCCATCAGAAATTGAAAGAACTTGATTGGAAGGTTTTAATGCATCCACTGTAAAGCCTGGGCCTGGCACCATCAAACTATCATTTGTTTCTGCCTCCGTAACTCCGTAAATGGTGTTAAGTTAGTTTTAAAAGAGGTCTGTGAAAATCATGTATCACAATTTTTTGACCAGTAACCACAGAAGTTCTATAATGATGGATTATGGTGTTGCTGGAAAAATGACAGAAGCATAAAACAAAATGGTGCATATGTGATCCCATAATGTTATTTTCCAATAACAATAAATGTGTTCTCAATTTTGGCCTCCAATGGCTCAGTACCTTTTAGACACTGATATTGATTCAAACTTGAACAAGCCAGAATTAAGAGAAAGTTTCAGCTACACTGACATTTCAGATGCATCATCTTCTCTTAGTGGCATTTAAATCTTAAATGTTTAATATTTACAGAGTAAATTGTAATTGATAAATTAAAATATTACTTGAGACTGTATGAAGTAATGTGATATGTAGAAAACAGACTTTGTAAGTAGCTCAACTAAATTTTCTGTTATAAAATTTTCTTCAATGTAAGTGAAGTTATTACTCAAAAAATTCTATGTATGTCTATGCCTTGAATATCCGAAACAAAAAATAATTGATATCAAACTGCTTTCAAGTAGCAAGTTTTGTACATCTGAAATCATTAATATATTTCTGAAAAAGGATCTATTTTAGATTGAAAATAAACACTATAGGTTTCTACACTTCACATACAATTGTTGCTAGTATTAACACATAACCATTACAAATAACGTGAAGGACACAATAGTAAACTTAATTCAAAAGACTTCCATTAGGAGGAGGAATTTTATGATAAATATTTCCTGATTAAATTCAGAAACATTATTTAACACCCGGAATAATATTTTCATTTTCATTATTGAACCAGGTAGTCTGTTTCACAAAATATAAAATTTTTATATGCAGAGAGACAAATTTATTTTTAATTTAAAATTTGTTTATTTTAGAATATGCCTTAATTAACACATTCATTGTGGCCTTTCAACAGTGTGTTAACCCTCTTTGCTCAGCTGAATCATTATTTTTTTGTTTTTAACTCACTATTTATCAACATTTATATAAGTTTTGGAATAAAAATATATTTGAAAACATGAAAAACATGACCACATGCTAGTGCGTAATGTGCCACTGGATTTAAATTATCTGTAATTGAGCTTATTCATGTTCATGCTGGCAACTTATATTATTAATTTTCTATTCTTAACTAGACAAAAATAATTTTTTTCTTATTTTACGAAAAAAGAAAGACCTAAGTTAGTGGATTTTACCTAAAAAAAAAAAAGGTCTGTGTTAAATTTACATGCAATAAATCCTCAATTAGTTTGCACATCAATAATGGATTTTTAATTCTTTATTTTATATTTGTATCAGAATAATTTACAGTCTATTTTCATCTATCATCTGACTATTTTATGACCTGAAAATTAGTTTTTACTGAATTCTTCTGAATGTTTTAAGTTAGATTTGACAAGTAACTGTAGAATTTATGTTTTAAAAATATAATGAAATAATACATTGTATATTTTAATGGTTTTTTTTTTTTTTTTTTTTTT
>JAAAKQ030187830.1:0-12126 GCA_010016005.3 Zanna intricata | reverse complement strand
TGTTTCAAGAATTAAAAATAAAAATTACGCTGAATTTGATCAAATATTAATCTTTTACTTACTGTATTTTTTTAATTACATTTAATTCTGACCAAAGGTTTTACAATCAAGAAATAGTATATTTACCAGTTTTAATTTTTTTCCAATTTGGCTTCTGTGGCTCATTTCAACTTTTATTTTCACTATTTTTTTTTTCTCTTTTTCAAATATTCATTCATTATTTTACTGTACAGTCTCTTATACTCTTCTACTAACTAATGTTGTTGCAACGCCAAGTTTTTTATTTTGTTCTCCGGATAATGTAATTTTTGTGGGTCCTACATATTTTTCTTAAAATTCTTATCTTTTTTCTGTTTTTTTTTTTTTTTAAATAATTCAGTTATTATAATGTCTTATTTTCTCTTTTAAGAGTTGCACTAATTGCTATTATTTCCCTTGGTTATTCTTTACGCTTTCACGATTTTCTAGATTTACTGATGAAACTCCAGTTTTTCTGGCCGATTTTCAAAAATATGTATAATTTTTAAATATTTGAATGATTTAAAAAAAAAAAATTTTTATGTTAAATTAGGAATTAAGTATGTTTTTAAAGAAATAGCTCAAAACCTAAAAATTCAACTAAAAAAATAAATTTTTTTTTAAATATGACGCGATTTTTTTTAACCTTGATGAGTTTTTATTGTACTAAAAAGCTTAGGTAGGTGTTAATTATTTGTTCGCTGTGTTTTATAAATATATTTTTTTTAAATTATTTATCTGATTTAATTTAGTCAGTAATATAATTTATTAGAAAGAAGATAAGAATAAAAAATAAAACGCTATTTAAACAATAAACAAAGAAACAAATAAACAACTAGAAACAAACCACGTGAAAACAAAAGGGGCTTAGTAAGGTTGTAGAAGCTGCTGGGACTTGGTTTACAAAGTAAACTCATAGGGCAAATACCGTTCCCTATCTCTCTTGGATATAAATAACCCCGATTGGGCCATTAGGGAAATGCACCACTCCCCAAAATTGAGTTCTAACCCGCAACATTCGACACAATTAAAACTGTACGTCTTCTATATTAGATTCCAGTTGTATGCTTTTTCTTAAATAATTGCCTATTCCATCAGTTTTAAGTAAACAATTAATTTATGTGTAATTTAAGGCTTAATTACTTGGACTTTAATTTGATAAATTGTTTTCATATATTCTTACTAGGTATACAAAAAGTTGGCAAAAAACTACATAAATGATTTTTATTTAAACACCGTCATAAGGTCTTAACATTAAAATCTATTATATAATCGATCGAATTAATTATTAAACATAAAGTGGAAAACGATTTTGGAAGTCAATCATTCATTATCATTTTAGATAAAAAAATTAATAAATAATTTTAGAAATTGATTTATAGAGGTGTTTTCAAAGGCTCGCAATATTTCATTGGGTGATAAAATCACCGATCTACCAAACTTTATTTTTTTTTTCTGTCTTTACTTAAAAATATACGCGAACATTTAAAAGAAAAAAGATTGAATTTTGCTGTGTTCTGTAAGTATAAATAATATTAACGAATTATTTAGGGTAAGAGGTGTGTTAAGAACATGAGCATGTTATTTTTTTCTAGGTGATTATGAGGTCTCAGCGATACGCTTTAATATGAAGTCAGTTACTTTATATTAGAAGAGAATTAATTAAATGTGAAAACGTGTACTACATTACTTTTACTAGTCCTATATGGCCTAAAACTTGCAGAATTAAGATTTTCTGCGTGGATCTAATTTATTGTTTAACGGTTTAGAAATATGAAAAAAAAATTAAAAAACAATTTTTTTAGATTTTAATAATTGACCGATCGGGGTAAAAATTTAATAGAGATTAGTAGGCGAATATTTTTTTTAAATTTCATGAGTTTTTTAAACCGTTATGAAAATATATAATAAAGCAGTGATTCTCAACGTTTTCAGCTCCATGACCTACAAAAGAGTAAAACAAAAAAATATAAGAATATTTTGTGATTTTCCAATTCCAACCCAGTGAAATCTAGTTAAAACTATTCAGCTACGACTGTTTGCTAAATTATGCGATGAAATAGGCAAAAAGACAAAATTTCTTCTTTTCCATAAGTAAGTCAGATGGTTGTCTCAAAGAAAAGTGCTAACCCGTTATTGGAATCGCGAAATGAATTAATAATATTTTTCTAGGAAAAACAGACCCCATTTTCAATGGGTTTTTTTTACAAAATAATGAGTATTTTTTGTTGTTGGCTTACTTAACTGGTGTATTTTTTCATTTAAACGATCTGAGTGTGAATTTACAAGGATGTGATAAAAAATTTTATTAATGGCAGGTAAAGTTCATTCTTACATTAAGAAGCTTATCTGAATTATTCTCCTTCAAAGCAAAACTTTTGCTATGTTTCCATTCACTTCGATTATTTTGAGAACTATTTAGATGAGGAAGACACTATTATTCACCAGAATTTGGATTTCATGACGATGATGCCTTTGCGTGAGATAAAAATTTAGTTGGTGGAGTATAATCCGAAAGATAAAAATGATGTCTAAAAGAGATGGGAAGTCAATTCATTTAGTGATGACGTTGTTGCTGATACTAAGTAACCAGTTGAGATTCATTACCAGCTCATCGAAATTTCTCCCGATAAAACATTACAACCAAAATTTACATCTGAAAATTTTGATAATTTTTTGGCTTGCGCGTAGAAGTGAATATGACAATTAGTAACAGAAGCAATGCAAATATTAAACTCTTTCAACACGTCCTCTGTGAAAAAGGGTTTTTCATATATGGTTGCAAATTAAACATAGGAATCATCTTTTATCACTTGAAAACAATTTTTTTTTTGTGTATGATTTTAACATGGATCCACTTATGGAGCAACTTTTAAATGAAAATCATTCGTAACTATCTCATTAATTTATTTAATTTACATATATACTTATAAATGTAAATAAAATGTTTATAATAAACTTTTTTTTCTCGTAGAATTATGGTATTATTTACGTGTAAAGTTGTAGGCTAATTTCGCGACCCCCGTAGAGGTCGCTAATTTGAGAAACGCTATAATAATTATTTAAAATAATTAAGCTAATTATATTCTCCCTATGTCCGACTGACTTAAATTTTCTGTATTATAAACTGATATAATATTACCATTGTAATGAATTCAGTAATCCTATACTTAAACTCACAAAAAGTTTAAATTTTAAAATTATGGTACCCTTACATTTTATTGGAAAAATAAAATTTAATAGTAAATTTAAAAATTGAATTTAATAATTATGAAAATTTAATAGTATCAGTCTCATATTATAAACTAATTTGGGCAAAATTTCGAGTTTTAATGTTAAGGCAACTCAGAAATACTTAACAAAATAGAGATAAAAAAATACATGTATGTAGCATAGCGTACATTGATTCCAATTAATTGTTTTACATAATTTCTTAACGAAAAATAGCAAATTTTAATTGTTTTTATCCATTAAAAAATAACTATTCTCTAATAATAACATTACAAAATAACGATATTAAGTATCACTTATAATGATATTTAAATAGCCTGTAGTATTCTTTATTTATAGAATCTATATTATATCATTCAGTTCATTTACCAACATCTAAAACAGTTTTGTAATTATCAGTTTGCAAAACAATTTCAGATTGTTTATATCTCAATCTCCCCATTCTTAACAATTAGCTAATACAAAAAATCTAACATTTAATTATAAAAAATAAATACCCTTTTATCCAGATCCAGGCTAAAGATTAGGAAGCTTTATAAGAAATTTAAATACGTTAATTAAAACATCTGGTTACAAGTATAATTTTTAAGCTACTTAAAGAAATTAATTATGTAATAAAAGTAGATGAAAGAAGTAATTATAACAACTGAAAAAACAGAATTACAAAAGTGTGATTAGATATATGTTTAAAAATAAAACTGTTGAGGAGAAAATCTGTACAAAAGCGATCTAATAACATAAGATGTAGGTTCAATAAAATTTTTAGATTCTACAAAGTATATTTACCTACGAGCAAATACACGTGTGCATGTAAATGTTCCGATTTTATTAAACAACTAACTGTTGAGGTGATCCACTACATATAATTTCATTAAAGCGCTCCGTCTTGCAGAAAAATGCGATCGAATTTTAGTGAATAATATAGGAATGAATAAATCCTATTGTACCATGCAATGAAAATAAATATTTAAACTAAATGACGTACATTTCTAGAAAGATATTCTCATGACACAAATAAATAATGAAATGAATTGAAAGCTGAAATTTTAATAACCTAACTTAAAGACTTTTTCAAGTTCACTGAAATCATTGAGAAACAGAATAAAATATATATCATTCATAAAATAACATTTATTACGTTCAGAAAATAGATGAAAATAAAATTCTAGTCGATAAATATTATTTCATAATTACATTTAAAATAATTAAAAATTTTTACTATTTAAGGAGTGTAGGTTATTACGAGAATTTTAAAGAAAATAATTTTTAAAAACAATACAGTACTTTTATTAAAATTCTAAATATTTGTAACACAACACTAAACATTCTTTTACTTAGAACAACAGTTATAAATTTATCTTAAATAAACCTCCGATCCTAGGCCTCTCTTTATCTGTTTAGCCTCCGGAACTACCGTAAGGTATGACTTCAGAGGATGATGTGTATGAATGAAAATGAAGTGTAGTCTTGTACAATCTCAGATCGACCACTCCTGAGAAGTGTAGTTAATTGAAACCCAACCACCAAAGAATACCGGTATCCACGATCTAGCATTCAAATCCGTATAAAAATTTTTATCCGATTCTAGCCCTAATGGGTTTTACTGAAAGTCCCTCAAAACTTACTTTTAGACCCTCTAAACTTGATAACACAACGCAGTCATCAGTTTTGCCTCTGGCAGGATTCCACCTATGCAAATGCAAAACGCAAGTGCAAACATTTCCATCAGTTTATTTACACAACCAACTATTGCGTTCGTATGTCCGCTTCCAACTACTACTACCTACCATAACTTATAACTCTCAACTATCAAATTAACCAATTCGCGGAAGCGTGATTCCTGCGCTTTCCTCTAAGAGGTTTCACACAAAAACTCTTCCTACATCTAAATTCAATTAGCCTCTGCACTCATATCATTACTTGAGTTAAAACATCAAAAATACTATCCTCATATCAATAAAACAATAGTGTTCGGCTAACATTTTGATTATTTGCGTTTTGTTAATGTCGAAGTTTCAAGAAATTTTTAGTCCACTAACAAATAAAAAGATATAAATTTTCCGGAAGATATATTTATGTGCGTATGCTTGTACGTTTATTGGCCAGTATTTAATATCTTCGGACTTGTTCAAATCTAAATTTTTCGAAAATAGCTCAATTATATCTGGAACATTGATGGAATTAAAATTTGGAAAAAGTTTAAAAATGGAGTACAGTAGGATTCGCTATTTAGAATTGTTTACTTTTTGGATGTGGCCGTAGAAATTTCTGTGGTACTACTAAAAGTACATAAATTATAAAAAAATTTAATTGTTTTATGTCATCGGATTCAGGAATGGGGATATTCAAATTTATTTGTAAACAATTTTTGTTTTGTATTTTAAAATCATTTAGTATAAACATTGAAATTCTACTATAATATATTTATATATATATCCTAGCTTTGGCCTAATTTTCGACCCCATTAGACTAGGGGACATCATGGAACATTGACAGATTTTTTTTCTTCTTTTAGTTAAATATAATCTTTTTTTAGTCTTGTTGAATAACATCGCCTCAAAATCGGGTCATTATCGTATCGGTTTTATTGAATAATTACGATAATAAATAAAATTTTAATTCCCGGAAAAAATAATGGCTGAATGAGACTCGAATTTTAGATATTGATTGATTTTGACTTTAAAAACCAACTTTATATGTAGAATTACTGTAGATGGATTGGAAACATTTTTAAAAACGATATCCTATGGAACATACTTAAGAATTTTTATAATCTCTGATGCTTTAAATATTTTTGAAGTTGTAACTGTCATTAAAAATATATGCTAGGCAGCTGTCAAGCAAAAGGATTTAATGGGTTCCATTATTTTTTACAGTTGACTTGTTTTTAGCAGTTATACTCTATCAATATAACTTTGATAATTAATATTAAAGGGACTCAATAGGACTCAAAACCTTTTATTTAATTTTTTTTCATCTTAATTGAAATCAACGGTAGATATTTAAACTATCAATAAACAGAAATATGTAATTATCATAAAACAATGAAAATTTTACATTTTCATCGTTTTCAAACTTGAAAATTAAAATATAAAAAAATATATACTTGTATATTTAAATTACAATCTTTTCATTCTTTTAAGACTTAAAATTTCGTTTGTAACAATTATTTATTTAAATTAGTTAACCCGATTCGGTGCAATATTATCAAACAAGGCAAATTATTTAAAATTATTCTTATTATTTTATTTCAAATTATTTATATCGAACATATTTCCAGAAAAAAAGATTTTTTCTTCATCAGTTTTATTTTGAAAATGGGTAAAGTAAATGGGAAACAAGGGAATGGTGTGTTTTTTATTGTTTCTTTTATAGGGGAAGGAAATATTCAAAGAAAAATATTTTTTACTGTATTAGGAATATAGCATAATCATTATACTGGTTAGTTTGATACCTTTAAGGGAGTTATGTACATGATTTTCTGTTTTATAATTTTAAATGATCCTGAAAACAGTCGTAAAGTTAATATTCACGAATGAATAAACATAATTTTTACTTTCCTGAGTTTATTAATTAAAACATATATTCAAACCTAGTATCTCATTATTACATAAAGGTTATAAATAAACGTATTTTCGTTTATTCATTTATTTGAAATTGATTTATTTGAGCGTAATCTCTCAAGTTCCCTAACAACTCTGTCACGCGCAAACTCATATTATTATCAATAATAGTTTATTAAAATAAGAAAAATTATTTTATGAGTACCATGATCCTCCCTGATCGATGTTTACCTTTGTCCAGATATTTGGCTACATATTTCATAGTTTGAACTGGGATGTACGTAACCAAATTTTAATTTATTTGTTAACGTGTTTGCCAGATATAAGGCAAAAATTATTTAGAAATATTGTTGAATATCTCCACCTCTAAATCCTTACCATTATATTTTTAATGAGAGATGAAACTTGAAAACAACCTCCAATATAAGTAACTATAAAAATTCATAAACAGGTCTCATAGGGCTCCTTAAACAAAAGCATGCCCTCTATGTCTACATTAATATCATGTAAAGTAGACTTTAAAATTTTTTAAATTAAAGTTTAAAAAATTTATATTTTAAATATGTACTATTCCACTCCCCCTTGTATTTTTTGATTTAAAAGTTCAAATAAATTATTTCAATAAACATTTAAATAATTATTATTTACCTTAACACATCCGTCTGATCTGGTATAATAAAAAAAAGTCCTTTAAATATTATGCATGAATTTATTATTAAGCTATATAGACCATTTTTTTTTTTTTTGGCTTTAACCTCCGGAACCACAGTTAAGCATTACATCAGAGGATGAAGATGACTGATGGGTATCGTGTGTGAAAATGCCAAGCCTGACCGGGGGATTCGAACCCGGGACCTCCGGATGAAAGGCCGAGACGCTACCACTCGCGCTACGGAGGCCGGCAAGTTATATGGACTTAGTAATTATTTTTACTACGTATAAGTGAGGGATTAACAATTAAGTTAAGTATTAACAATTTTATTTAATCTTTTACATGAATTATCATCATTTGCCTGGCGGCATGTCCCTTACATCACCTCTTCATCCATTTCTGTCCCATGTCTTCTCCTTTGTTCCCTTGTAGTTTCCAATCATCACTTTATCTACTTTGTCTTTCTTTCTTCTACTGACCCTTCCAATGCAGTTATCAAAACTCTAACTACACGTTCTAATCATTGGTTTTCTTTCTTTTGTATAATTCTGTCATAATTACTCTTTCTTCTTTAATCTTATTCATTACTTCCTCATTCCTCACTTTATTCATCCATCTTATTTTCTTCATGCCTACATCTGAAAACCCTCAATCCCCTCTCTCTCTTTCTCTCTATACCTCCCCCCTCTCTCTCTTCCTTTCTCCCTCTTCCTTATCGACTATGCTTCACTTCCATACAACACAAAGCATTTGTCTAACTTTTTCCTTAACTCTAAGTCCAGAACTCTGGGTGGTAAAGAGAGAGAGGGGGGAGGTATAGAGAGAGAGAGAGAGAAAGGATTGAGGGATTTGAGGATAGGTATGAAGAAAATAAGATGGATGAATAAAGTGAGAAATTACCTCTTCTAACTGAAACCTCTTCTCCTTTGTCATCGCTTTCCTTCCTTTTATTTCATTTCACTCTTCCAGTTCTCTTCACCTTAGTAATCAAATATCTGTAATATTTACTTTATAAATTCTTCCTTTAATTTTCCTTACTACTATTTAGAGGTTCCTTTCCTTTCTGCAGAGAACGTTAACAAGAAAAACTTTTGAGAAGAAGAATTTTTTAAGTACGTGTATACCATCAGGTTGAAATATCATATATCAGCAAGCCTTAGATATCTTATTTTTCGTCCTCTACACTTATTCCTTCTTCCCTTTTTCGTAACATATGTTTTATCATATTTTCAGTGTAAATCTGAATAGTATAGGCGACGGTCAGAATCCTTAAGTAATATCTTATTCTAGACTCACCCAATCAGTTATAGTCTTATTTATTTTCATTGTTAGTATTTGTCACATTAATATGAATGAACATAGCGATAATAATAAGTCATTAAAACTGTCCAAACTCGCACGGGTCAGGTCTTCTATGAGAAACTAGTACGAGTTTTGATCCGTTGGAAGTTGACATCGAAATTAGCATGCTGCTATCAGTAATATCTCTTATCTGTTACCTGTCAAAATAATAATTATCATTTAAAAATAATAATTTATTATAGCATTTACCTGAATAGGTATTACTTAAAAAAAAAATAGTTAATTCATTTTATAATTGTATTATTCTATTAAATTAATATTTAATTTCTTTTACATGCAAATTGTATTCTAATATAATTAGTGATATTAAAATAAAATTTATATCTATTTATATTTTTTATGAAAGCAGTAATTAAACGGAAATCTACAGAAGAGAATAATTTTAGCGGATGATAAAGTTCATTGAATTAAAATGAACAATGAACAATATTTTATTGATGTGGCAGTGTTTATATATATATATATATATGTTTGTGTGTGCGCGCGCGTTTTTTGTAGTGAGATGGTGGGTGTTAGATCGGTGCTCGTTTATGTGCGTATGTGTCTGGGAATTTTGTTTTGTAGGTCTATCGGCCTACAGTGCAGAAGCGGCCATCTTGCTTGTGCACAATCAATAAAAGCGTGCGGCGACCTCTACCTCTCGCACTGTAGCCATGAATGTAAGAGGGTCTCATGTCCCTATCGTTCTTTTACTGTCTGTTGGCTGTTATCTCTCTGTATGACTGTTTGATGTACGTACGCCTACAAGCACACATACATTTATTTGTAATATCATCGTAATATTGTTGTTATCAATTTGTGTTAACTCTTTTCTCGTGTGGATGTCATTAACAAATGTCATGAAATGTTCGCGTTTCTCTGTAATGACATAACGTTCTATTTCGACGGAATTGTAATTTAATTTTTAATTATGAGGATTTTTTTTTTCATTTTGTAACGTATCCGATTCTGTCAGGTTAAAAATTTACTTCGTTACAAAATATTAATAAATAATATTGCAGTTACTACTAATATTTGTCGGTACGGCAGGTTGTTCGTATTTTCTACGAAATTTTCATTTTTTATTATGTAATTTATGTAATTATAAAACCTATCATTGTATGATATTTCCAATTAAAGGGAAAATAAAATAAAAATCTTGTTTTTCTATTAAATTGAATCTACTTATAATACTTTGTAATTACAATAAAAGAAAATATATCCAGGAATAAAATGTACATGAAGTAAATACGTTAAACTACTGGTTTATATCAAATTATTTATATCGAACATATTTCCAGAAAAAAAGATTTTTTCTTCATCAGTTTTTTTTGAAAATGGGTAATGTAAATGGGAAACAAAGGAATGGTGTGTTTTTAATTGTTTCTTTTATAGGGGAAGGAAATACTCAAAGAAAAATATTTTTTACTGTATTAGGAATATAGCATAATCATTATACTGGTTAGTTTGATACCTTTAAGGGAGTTATGTACATGATTTTTTTGTTTTATAATCTTAAATGATCCTGAAAACAGTTGTAAAGTTAATATTCACGAATGAATGAACATAATTTTTACTTTCCTGAGTTTATTAATTAAAACATATATTCAAACCTAGTATCTCATTGCTACATAAAGGTTATGAATAAACCTATTTTCATTTATTCATTTATTTGAAATTGATTTATTTGAGCATAATCTCTCAAGTTCCCTAACCACTCTGTCACGCGCAAACCCATACCGGGGGCAGACGTATAGCACATGGCTAACACTGTCCGGGACCATATATTCCGGACAAAGTCCCGAAGCCGCAAGACGAAACCTAGCTAAACTATGCCGAAATGGGCCATGCCCGGAAGGAATTACGTGCCAATTGAGGAATACCCATTTATTAGCGCACAAACTAACTACCTCCGGAAACAAATCGTGGGTATACCGACCCTTAGGGGACTCATCCCATCACGCCTGCCACGCAACAAAACCCTGGTCCTCTATTTCAAGTAAACAATCCGAAGTCAGAGGACCAGCTTTCTTGGCTACATACCGTTTCTTGCGCTCAACAGCAAGCACGTCCAACGGTTTAACTCCAGCTATAACATTGACTGCCTCTCGCGAGATTTTCCTGTAACCGCCAATGACCGCTAAGAGCAAAAGTCGCTGGGCCAGCAAATGGATATCACGGTAACACGTATAACCATCCGATGAGCCCAAAAAAGTGCAGCATACAACATTATTGCCTCGCACACACCTTTGTATAGGATTCGCAAGTCCTAAAATTCAACCCCCAATCGGGATGGATTACACGCCTACTGCCATAAAATGCATCTAGCGCCTCTTTGGCCACATACCGAAGATGATCCCCAAAGCGCAAACGCTCATCTAGAATCACCTCCAGGTACTTCTGCACAGTAAAATACCGTACAGGGTGGCCTCGACACACGGACCCGACGCGTCTCTGCTAACCTACCCTTCAACAACATCATTGTAGTCTTCTCTAGGCTAAAAACCATCTTATTCTGAAAGCTTCACATCTGGAGCATAGCACACGCTTGTCCTGCATGGGCTTCTAATTCATTCTTAGAATTTCCTTCAACGAGCAGCAGTCCATCATCAGCATAAGCGACGATCCGGCAGCCACTGGGCAAATGACACCGCATCAAGGAGTCGAACTCTACTACCCAGAGAAGAGGGCCTGAAACACTGCCCTGAGGACATCCCTTAGACAGTGCTTTCCCAACCTCAGAATCTACATCCCAAAGGACGACCGTCCTGCGGCTGAAATAACTTGAAATAGTGGCAATCTCATCAACCGTACACCGACGCCGTTGCAATTGATACAGTGCAGAGAGCCAACACAAATTATTAAATACCCCGGATACGTCCAATATCCCTGGATCCCATACCACTACCGCAAGTGGTTCTCCGCGTGATCCCGATACAGAACGTAGGAGCACACGATAAAAAGTTCCTCACCCTTAATCGTGAGCTGGACTACCACATGGTGGGCATCCGACACCTGCCTCACAAAGACAGTATCCAAATCCCTCCTGCACAGGACTACAAACATATCTCTCATTTCCGACATAAAAAACTTCTTTCATCCACCGAAACCTGGCAGATTACCCTGAACAGTATACGGGTGCTGCAGCAACACTACATCTAAGCCCCGACGCTGAAATACCTCACCTGTTCCGCTATAACGACGTAGGCACCCTGGACATTCACCTGTCCGAACATAACCATGTAACCTGGCCATACCTGCAGCACTTGAAACAGCGCTGAACAAACTCTTCCACTCGACAGGAGTCGGAGTCGAACTCAA
>JAAAKQ030187808.1:0-12127 GCA_010016005.3 Zanna intricata | reverse complement strand
TATTAACAGGGACGGATTGTCAGTTGAGCAATGGCTACTGTGCAAGAGAAAGTATTGTGTGTACTATGATTTAACAAGAATGGATCTGTTATTACTGTTTGTAGACATTTATGTTTAGAGTAAGACCATGGTCCTCCTAATAAGGCTATGTTTTATGAAAAAGGTTCCATAAACCTTTGTGTCAGCAGTTTAATGATACAGAACATATAGTACACAAAATAGGTGCGGCAGATCTCCCACATCCGAGGAAGTTTTGGATTGAGTAAGAAAAACTTTTAATTGATTTTTGGTAAATAAACTTGTCGTGTGAGTTTAAAACTGGGAACAACGCAATCAACAATTGTGAAGGTTCTACACATGTGCTTAAACTTTTTGCATATAAAATTCAGTTGAATGAAAGGAATTGAAGATGATAATTAACCATGTTGTTACGATTTTGCTGTGGACGTTCTTGATAAAGTAAACAAAGATAATATGTTTTTAGTAAAAGTTAACCTTCTCTAAAATTTTTCCATGTTTTTGGTCATGTTAACTATCATAATTGTTAGCTTTGGGGTAGCAAGAACCTTTGTGCCATTTGACAAACACAATGTGATAGTCTGAAAATTAATCTGGTGTGCATTGACTGCATATGAAGTGATCGGATCTTTCTTCATTGAGACACTAGTTAATGGTGCTAGTTATCTAAACATGTTACAGGTATGCAGTACCACAAATTGAACATCAGCAATCCCTTATTTACTTCCCAACAAGATGGTGTACCATAACACTGGGGATTATGTACCAAGGACTTTGAACAATTTCCTCAATTGGAAATTGGCTACCACATCAATCCCAGGGGATTAAAAAGTGACATAATGTCAGGAGATTATGTCACTTTGTTTCTTTCTTTGGGGATTTTGACAAAGCCAGGATGTATGCAATGAAAATTGTAACATCAGTAATAGTAAAAGATTATATTAATCGAATAACTCCAGATATTCTTTATTAATGTGTGGTGTGAAGTATAATATCATCTAGACATTTTAAGTTTAGTGTTATAAATAAAACTTGTTTGATAATTTGACAATGACTGTTTAACAACAAAACACATGTGTATACTGCTTTGTTTTTTTATTGAGACCTAAAATATGCTGAATAATTTATGATCACCCCCTGTATTTTAACCTTCCTTTTTATTTGTGTCGTGCTTCATTATAACTTTATCAAAGAAAATAGTTGAGCATTCAGGTGAGTTATATTAATTTTCTATAATAGTGCCCAGATAAATCATCTTTATGTTTGTCTCATAAATTTTTTGTGTTGGAAATTTCACAGTTTAAATCTCTTGATATGCCCTGAAATGTTAAACTGCTGACCCACTGGATCCTAAAGAATGGCAATTTAAACACCAAGTGGATGGCCTTCTTGCTTGCAATAAAATACTGCAGTAAAGTAGACATTAATGTTTACTGTCAAAATTTAGTTTTAATCCTTATTTTTGGACTTACAAGACAATTCTGTTTTCTTATATCTGTAGAGTATCTGCCATAACTAATTATCTGCACTCTCAATTTAAAAATGGATTTTCCTTGAGTAACATCACTTTTAGTAGGATAGCTGAATAGTTTCTAAATGCTCAGGTAAAGTTAATAAGATTTTATCTTCAATTATTGTTGAAGAACAGTTAGTAATTTTTTTGAAGTAACCTTTTCTTCACTAGAGGTGTAAGAAACATTTAAATTACACTGTTTTCCATGTTTCAGCATTTTTAGTATGGATTACTGTAATTAACTTTAGGATTTAAGGTTTATATTAGTTTTTGTTCAAATTAAATTTGCTTTGTTCAGCCTTCATGTAAAGCACACTTATGCTTGATAAACACATAACTATTATTCTTACTAGTGTTCTTTTAAATTTATTATGTAGTACTTTGTGGAGTTAGTGGGAGAAAATTTCTTTTAATGCAAGTATGTAATTGCATTCAAATAAGCTGGTATCAGTTGTACTCATTGGTGGAAAGGCTCCTCTATGTGAGGTAAACTATAATTATCCAATTTGAAATTAAAAATAATAAAATGTTTCTTAAAGAGCTTGTCTTATGAAGTAGATTAAATTAACTGTGCTTACAATTTTATGTAGATTCCTTCTAATCTACTATATTTTTTAAATAAAGTTCTTTATAAGAATAAACTACAGCAGTTAAATTATTATTTTCCTAATCCATTATAATATCTACTTGGAATTAATGTGTTAGAATGTGAGTACTCCTTCTTATTTTATTTTTTTCTTTGTTTTGTTATTGCTATTACCAAGATTTTATTGTCTTTGTTTCTGTTCTGGGTAACATTTGTTTGCATAAATGAAATTTGTAAATATAAAAATCTTTTTATATTAAGTATTTTTAACTATAACTTGTTTGTAAATAGAAAAAAAATAAAATCTTTATGATTTAGTAAATCTGTTAATTTTATTCTTAGATACAAAAATGTTTGTTTTTCTTATTGATGCTGAATTTATTTAAGTTTTATAAATGTAACATTAAAAAATGATGATGTTAGGGTTGTGTTAAAATTTATACTTAACGGGATATAGTTTAATAATTTTTTCACCGTTACATTGTAAATGGTATTTAGAGTAATTAATATTTGTGAAATAAATTGATGATTATTGTATTAATATGTTGTTCATTGTGATTAAATAATTAGTCAGCAGCAAAACTGTAGAATGAGTCAGCAGCAGAATCTAACCTCAATTACTTTTGTGGTCTGTCTTTTGGTTGAGTATTTTTGTATTATTATTATTATTATAGGTTGTAAGTTTCATTAAAATTTGATACCATGAAAAATATGCTTGTTTGTATTAACTAAATCCTCTGTAATTATTGTTAACCATTTCCAATAAATATAACCACGTTAGTTATTCCTGTTTTTTTTTTTTTTTTTTTAATGTTACATTAATAAAATGTTAGTTTGGTGTTTATGTAAGTAATAAAGAATAAATAAATTTTATTGAAACCTATTCAATGTTAGATTAAATGTAATTGTCAGTCATATTTCTGAATAAATATGTTGGAAATGGATGATCAGATTTTCATAATGAAAAGAAAAAATTTAGTTTATTGAGTATTGCATATTAACTGATTTTAAAAAAAAAAATTTCATAATTTTTATTTGAATCTGAAAAAAGAGCTTGTTTTTAGAAGTTTGATTCTGAAGGTTTTACCTTATTAAACATACACAATGAGTGACAAATTTAAAAAAAATTAAACTTGATTCTTTTATAAATATATAATAGCTCTATAACTACTATTTATAGATGTATGGGACATGCTGTGTTGGCTTCATTACGAGCTGAATGTTATTAAATAATAGATTTTAAATTTATGTGTGTAGGAAATTTTTTATTACAGTTTTTAAAATTTTTTATTCCTTGGTCGACATTGTGGGTAAGGAACTCAATATTGCTAGACTTGTTTTGAGTAGCCAACTATTATATCCATAAAAAATCTGTTCAGTTTAAACTTGAAATTAATGTGGTGTCATTTTTGTCAGACCTATACTGCTTCCCCCTTTTTTTGTAATAGAAAGAAAATTTGCTTTATTTTTTATAAATTAAACTTATGTAAAGCTTTATTTTGCTTATGTAAGCAAAAATTTAGCTTTATTTTAATTGTAAAGACATGTCCCTATTCTTATCAGTTGAAGAAATATCATGTCTTAATGAAAGAATAAAAAAAGGATAAATGTAAAAATTATTTCTTTTTTTTTTTTAATTTTCTTCAAAAATAAATTTTTTTTCAATTTTATTTAATTTATTTTTCTTGTATTCAATTTATATACATCTATTATGAAAAATTTTGATCGTTAGATTTCCAAGATATTTGCTCATGAACTTAATGACAGTTATTTCACTCCTTTCATAGATTCAAAATAGTACTGCTTTCATGGACATTTACACATCATCAGCTAATAATAATAATAACCCAAGAAAAGATTTTTCTTTGTTAAATTTATTTTTAACATGTTTTCTTGCAAAAATGTAAAATTTTAAATATAAATCTTAATGAAAACAAATTTTTATTTTTTAACTACTTCAAAAAGGAGTTCACAATTCAACATATACACGTTTTTTTTTTTTTAATTTTATTCTTTATAAATAATATTTTTTGTTTCTTTTTTACCTTTTAAATCGCTTATTCCATTTTAAATTTCTTCTTGATAGTTTAGTTGATATTTTAAAAAAAGATTTTTCAAGAAAAAATTTTATTTTGGTATATAGATTTAAAAATATTTTTAGCTGAAAAACAATTATGTTTCCATATTCCAAAAACTTTCTACTTAATTTCTCCACATTCCTGTTGTTTGTTTTCTCAAGGTGCAAGTTTCTCAAGTTTGCCTTTCTTGCATGCTGCTTTATTTTTTCTACAGACGTTTTTTTCACACTTGTCTATATTTGTATCTATATTTTAAGATAGGTAAAACTATCAACTTTTTTTTTTTAATGAGTTAAACTCCAAATAATAAAAGTTTACATTTTTTCAGTTCTTAAAAAAAAAATCTTTATTTTTTAAGTGAATCAAATTAAACATTTATAGTGACGTATTATTTTTTTAATACAACTTTTATTATATTTTCTAAAGTTAATTTTAATGTCAGGAAAACATTGTTGAAAGTATATGATTGGAGGGTAGCTTTATATGGAAGTGAAACTTGGGGTGATCAAAGTATCTGAGAAGTCTCTTCATCTAGCATTCTATCATAGTTACGTTATCCATAATTTCTCTCATTTTACCATTCCCTTTCTGTAAAGCTCTTCACCTCTTTGAGCATCATAGAGCATTGCTCTTTTTTTTTTTCTAAAGTCTCAGTATTATTGCATTCTTCCTTCACCCACCTTTTTGTATTTCCTTCCTTAACTCCTTGTTTAATCTTCAATACAGTGCTCTTCATTTTCTTTGTCTTATTCCTATACTGCCTTATTTCTTCCATTTTCTTTAGCATTTCTATTGTCAGCCATGATTTCTTGCTCTCTTTCCCTCATAATAGTCTGCTTTTTCCTTTGCTGTTATCACTATGGCATTAGTGGTAATAGAATAAGAACAATGGGGAAACAAAATCCACACTGTTCTTATTTTCATTTTTTTTCTTTAATTCCCTTAGCTAACATTCTTTTTTCAACTTCTTCACCTTTTCTTAACTGCCTCTGCTTTCTCTACTTTACTTAAAGCAGTTTTCAATTTATCATAAGCAGCACTTGATCATTATTAATATCTGCATTTAGTAATCCATTGGCTTTCTTAACAACATTTTCTATACTTTTTATCTACTAAGGTATGGTTGGTCTAACTGATAGCATGTTCTGTCTTCAGTAGATACCGACATGTATCTGAACAGAGTGGTGATTATAAATTATTTTTTCTCTTGGAATAATTCTACTAATTTATTCCTTACCCGTAAACCATAATTTTATACCACACATCCTTCTTTACCTTCTCTGAAGACAGTCTCCCATCAGTATCTTGTAGCAACCCTTTTTTAATTTTATTCATATATATTCTGTTTTACATCTTTTTCCATATCTTCTTCATAATTCAATGTTGGCATATATACTTGTATTACAATTAAAGTTTTTGGGAACATCCTTGTACATAACGATATTAATCGTTTATATAACGTACTTTTTGCATCTGTTTTGCTACTTCATTGCTCATAATTATTGCCACACCATTTTTTATTTCATTCTTCTGGAATAGAATATAGTAACTAAAAAAAAAATTTCTACTCATCATTTCATTCTGTTTCTCCCACCTTAATTCACTCAGTCCTACTATATCCCTTTTATTTATCTTCACTTCCTTCTTATGATTTTCTAACTTTCCAATCTGTAGCCGCCTCCATGGTGCAAGTGATATCATCTTGGCCTTTCATTTGAATGTCATGGGTTCAAATCCTGGTCAGGCATGGCTTTTAACATTCTAAAAAATAACCATTTCATTACATCCTCAAGCCATACCTAACGGTGGTCCTGGAGACTTCCCATTCTGTATGCAATCTGTTTTTTAACTTCTATTGTTGCTTCTCCTGGAGATCTGAATGAGGACCTATTTTAACTACTTTTCTAACTTTCCAATCTGTAGCCGCCTCCATGGTGCAAGTGATATCATCTTGGCCTTTCATTTGAATGTCATGGGTTCAAATCCTGGTCAGGCATGGCTTTTAACATTCTAAAAAATAACCATTTCATTACATCCTCAAGCCATACCTAACGGTGGTCCTGGAGACTTCCCATTCTGTATGCAATCTGTTTTTTAACTTCTATTGTTGCTTCTCCTGGAGATCTGAATGAGGACCTATTTTAACTACAGAAAATTTAACAGAAGCCAGCATCATAATGTCATGCAAGGAAACACACTAGGATCTTAAAATCAGTGGTTTTCCATTGCCTTTGTTACTTTAATTCCATTGACTTCCTGAAGAAGTTAAGAACTTCTAGCTAAGGAGCTTTTGAGGGCAATTTTTCACTCATAGGGCAGTTCTCCATCACTTCTCTTTTGCCTTCTGAAAAGGCCATTGGCACTTTTAATGGGGGGAAATTCCTTTTACGAGTAATTTGATCCCTTTATTTGTTAAGTGATTGTGTATATAAGCAATTGTTATTACATATAATTGTTGCTTCCTCTGTAAGCACGGGGAGGTGAACGTCACGATTTTCGCTTCACCAAATCTTAATCTTAAAAAGCATTTATTAGAGTCTCTAGTACTTTTAGAGAGGGTTTATAAACATTGAATCAATTTTGCATAGCTAGGAAGTCGTAAATTTAAATTATATAAGTTATGCAGGTAACTGTAATAAACTGCTTAATTTTTGTCAACCTAAGGAAACCAATTTATTGAATGTAGCTTTAGCTGTTGAAACTGTAGTTCTTACATGTTTAATTTTTAGGGTGCTACTTTCTTTGGTCTGGTGTTGTGAAAGGCCTAGTTATGTACAAAAAAATCATGCTCCTCCACAGATTCATTGTCAACTGCTTCCAACAAATTACAGCTATTAAAGGAAACAGTAATTCAAATGAGGTTCTTCAATATACCCAGCAGTGCAGCTAACAAAAATTCACAGAATCCCGCTTAGGAGGAAGGAGTCAAGAGTAAAGGAAAGGGATGGATAATGAGAGAGGGATGATATACTTGCAGAACAATGACATATGACTGATAACCACACTTAGAGGCATGCCAATACTTTATGTTATGGTTGTTTATCTTGTCCAGCCTTCATTAGATCTCTAGGCAGTAGGCATCTATTGCTTACACAATTCCTAAGAGGTAAAGGCATTTTTTGATGACGATTGAGAGCAGCATGCTACTGACCATTGAATTTGTGTCTTAAATTTGCTGAACAATGCGCCTGATTTTACACAACAAAGTTTCCTTTAATGTGAACTGATTCTGCAATTCTTCTGTGCTCAATGATTCTTTTTAATCATTGAACCAGCCACAGTTGAAAAATAATTTCCCCCCCCCCTGCTTTATCAAGGACAGGTTTGTGTTTTCTATTAAGTATAAATTACAAAAAAAAAAAAGAAAAAAAAAAGTTTACTTTATTTTAATCAGCAGCAGTAAGTCAGTATAAATTGGAAACTATTTTTCTTCATATTGACTTCTTATTAGATGGAAATAAAAATCTATTTACTTCCTCTGAGAGCTACACATGTGTGTGTGGGGGTGGGAATAATTTTTAATGTTATTTTGTCAGCGTTGCTAAAAAATACTATTTATCTACAATCTTATAACTTCTGTGACTGATTGTCACCATCTGTACATCAAATGATGTTTGTTTTATGTATTAATATTGGTAATGTTCCAATTTTGATGGGCAACATAATGATAAAAGTGTAAGATTCAAAATTGTTGTCTAAAGATTCTTAAAAATCTAGAATCTCCGTTGAAAATAAAATTGGACATTTCAAAAACTTGTTTAAAATCATTTATTTTATTTTCTGAATTGTTAAGAAGCCCTGGTAAAGGTTTTAAAAAGGATAATATTTTTGATTGGCAGTGTTTAAGTAGATGGGGATTTAGTTAATATATCAGAATCATTTTGAAATAATTTGGGAGATTTCTGTTTATAACAAGCTATTCATTTTTGCAAGGATTTTCTAGTTAATTTTTTTTATTTACTTATAATATTCAGACCAGTGAATCGATGTAACATTTAATAAATAAATGAGTTACTGTAATGTCATCAGTTCATTCTGTGATTTTGTAAATGAATAAAACATTTTATTGATAATTGTACGTGAAGTACCTTCAGTATGAGTTCTATTGTTAATAAAACTAAATTAAAAAAATTATTTTGTTAAAGGTCCCCATAATTTTTGAAATAATGAATGTTAAATCTAAAAATTGGTGTATAAAATAGTTTAGAATACTATCAGATTCATGTAATTGTACAAACATTTATAATAAAATCATATGGATGTTTGTATATTTATTTACGAATAACATTCACACTTGTATAGAAACATAAAAGCATTTGTTATCTGTTTTGTTTTCATGCATTGTTTTCTTAACATATTTAAATGAAATTTATACTAATTTTTTTTGTTTTTTTTTATATTGTAATGTTAACAGTTTTTAAGTAGTAATAACAGAGTAGGTGTTATGACTCTTTTTGGTCATGCATTTTGAATTAATGTTTTCCTTTGAATAATTTTTTTGCCAGACCATTTACGCTGTAGTTTTTTCCTCTGTACATCTTCTAGGCCTGTAATATTTATTTCCTTCTTTAACACATCTGTCCTTCAACTCCCTCATTGATGTAGTTTTTTTTTATTGAGTATATCTACACTCTTCCTTATTAATAGCAAACATGACCTATTCAATTAGCAATTCTCTGTTTAGGATGTTTTATTTATTTAATGATTTTTATCGTTCCTTATAACCGGTTTTTTATAATTGCCCATTATATTCGTAAATTAATAAATATTATTATTCTGTTTTATATTTACTTTTTTTTAAAATAATTCTAAAGTTTACGTTAATGCATGTCTGAGGACAAAAAAATGAAATATACAACATGGATTTAATGCTTCTAAGTGTATTTTTTTTATTTTGGTTTTTATTTTTATATTGTTGTTATAGTGCAACATTTGCAGTATTTTATTAGTTATGAACGTTTTACTGTTTACTGTCTTAACTTTTAAAAAAAAATAAAGTTAGTATCTTTGTTGGCTTATTCTATTTATGTTTCTTTTTATGAAGTATTGAAAGCCATTGTTGTGATCCATCAATAGATGCCAACAGCATACAAGGAAACTGAAAACAGGATTATTTAACTTGTTGCCTTCAGGAAAATGTTAATGTAATCTGGTCGCAACATTGGCATTTTATATTCAAATAATGCTCTCAGTTTATAGAAGAAGTCTACTTGAAAACATTTGTAATACCATCTACTGGATGCCAGTTATTGACTTGAAAAAGTTCTTCAGATTTCGACGGAATTTTCCATTTTGACCATCCCTGAATCCATTTTGACTAGTTTCGGCGTGATATCTGTACGTACGTACGTACTTATCTCTCATAACTCAAAAACGATTTGCCGTACCGTCTTGGAAGTTTTTTCCCTTCTACTAACTTTCCAAAACTCATTGACCCACGTCTTATTTTCTGTCGGTCGCCATTGTTACGGAGTAGAGTATGCCCGCTATGTTAGCGTGTCTAAAACAATGTACGGGATTAGATTTTTAACAGCGTAAAAAGTAAAAAAATAGTCACATTTATTGCCATCTTAAAGGCGTTATATTCGTAGTTATGAATCTATTGGTCAACAAAGTACTGTGAATAGGCAGGGAATAACATTTTGAGTATTAGAAACTGGTGACTGGTGAAGCGATTATAGAATGAAACGCAGTGGTTAAGTAATTTCTGTAACTGGTAAGAAAAGTACCAAAAGGAAGTGGATGAATTAATTCAAAATGACAGTCATATTACACCACAACGCATTGTTACCCAGTTTGGCAAACTGATAAAACGAATAGGACAGATTATTGCAGTACAATAAAATCTATTAACAGTGGGTGTTACGCAACTCACAGAAATAACTAGTAACAACGAAAGGAAGAATATTACGAACAACTTCTGAAACGTTATCATGATGAGAGAGAGAGAGGACTCCCTTATCAGTATTGTGAGGGCGACGAAATTTTTTCATTTTTTTTTTTTTTTAACCTCCGGAACCACTGTTAAGTTATATCTTCAGAGGATGAGATGAATGAATTATAGCGTGTATGAAAAATGCCATGCCTTACCGGGATTCGAACCCGGGACGAAATTTTAGTGCTTCATTAGAAGTCAGAAGAAAAACGGTATAGCCTGGAATACTGGTGCTGTAATTCACCACAATCAAAGAAGTTCAGGAAACAATCATCTGAAATAAAATTCTAAATATTAGTTAAAAAGTTTTAAATCAGCAAGGCTAAATTTTGATCACTGTAAGGATACCGAAGTTAAAGCAAAATCTAACTTATTAGTTGATGTGCATCTGATATTTCATTTATGTCATGTGTTATACTGGCATCGTTTAATAGAAAATATCAGAAAAAAAACCAGACTTTTCGTTTCCGATGCTCTAACTCTTTCGCAGTCAGAAACGCTGATTTTCAGAGTTCAAAGATATATTAGATAAGTTCGATTAACGAGTAGACCCTACACACAAGTACCAAATAAATTCAAATTGAGGTTATGTTGTCGGCCTTAAATTGAGGATAACTCGATAACAACTTGACCAATCTGAATAAAATTTTTACATGCGTTTCTTCAAATAGACTAATATAACATATCTAAATTTAAAAAAAATTGATTTATTTGTTTTGGAGAATTTTCGAGCTAAAAAATTTTTTATACTTTAAAGGTATTTTCGTATTCCTTATACCTTAAAACTCAAAGGAAACTCATCGTAACCCCCCCACTGTCACAATACGACCGAAATTAATACTTTAAATTGAGATTATGTTGTCTGTTGTTGACCTTATATTGAGTGTAACTCAATCAATCTTCAGTAAATTTTCACATGCACAACTTCAGACACACTATTACAGCATATCTAATTTTCAATGAATTTGAAGAGGTCGTTTTGGAAATTTTATACAGTGTGTATATATAGCCCACCGGAGGAGCTAGTCTAGTAGTTAGCGCGAGCGACATCTTAAATCAGTTGTTTGAAATGGAGTGTTCTAAGATTCAAATCCTAGTAAAGGTAGAGTTACTTTTATACGGATTTGGACACTAGATCGTGGATACGGTTTTCTCTGATGGTTGGATTTCATTTAACTACACTTCTCGGGAGTGGTCGACCTGAGATTTACAAGACTACACTCCTTTCACATTCATATATATCATCTGCATTCATCCTCCTAAATGAGATAGTTCCGGAGGCTAAACAGAAAAAAGAGAGAGGTATTACATGTATATATAAGGAAACTACATTTTATGTGAAACTACCTCAAAACACAAAGAAAATTGCTTTTTATCGCCCCCAATCCCACCATGCGACCGAAAGTATTTCTGCACTTTTCTTTGAAAAGTCAGTAAAAAACGGAAAATGTACTGGTAAAAAATTAATGCTGCAAGTGTAGGATGTTAAAATTTAGTTCAAATGTTAATGAATGATTTTACTTTTTACGAAAGTTAGAAAAAAAAATTTTAGTAATGGTTTAATTACTAACCTGTTTGAAGTAAAGGAAGTATTATGATCGCTAAAAATTCCGGTTTTCTGATTTGAACAGAAATATCATTTTGACTAATTTCGGCGTGATGTATGTATCTTGCAAAACTCAAAAACAATTAACCGTAGGATATTGAGACTGGATATAGGACTGTTGTAACATCTAGTTGTGCACCTCCCTTTTTTTATTGCATTGAATGAACCAAAAGTATCCAAAAAAGCCTAAAATCCCAAAAAATTTGGATGGACTTTTTCTTAAATGCAGTAATGAGCTTTCATTGAGAGCTTTTTAACGATTTATCATAAGTGGTACTTATTTTCATTGGTATCAGAGTTTTATCCAAACAAAATTTTAATTAATGAAATATTTGGATCTTACAAGGAGAAGGCATATCGGTTCGAATCAGACTTCATCTCCTTTTTTTTT
>JAAAKQ030187796.1:18784-29840 GCA_010016005.3 Zanna intricata | reverse complement strand
TCTCATGATTCGTAGTGGGAGATAATAATAATATAAAAATAGGTATATAGGTGATATGCCTCTCTCCATGGCGGAGTGGTGACATCTCATGTTTATCATTCGGAGGTCCCAGGTGTGAATCCCAATCATGGCATGGCATGTTTCATATGCTACGAAATTCCATTTACATATCCCATGTACAAACTTCAAACTTATGTGACGATATCTTCAAGAAAAAAAGTCATATGTGAAAGTTTTGGAATTTGGAAATAGATTAATAAAATTAGCGAAAGAAAAACTACCAAAACAAGAATTATTTTCAAAAAAAAAAAAATGGAAATATATTTTTAGATGCATGATTTGCATGCAAATAGTAAAAGTATATTCTTATTAAATCTTTAAGTTAGAAAAAATCATTCCCATCTTTTGTGGAAGAGTAAAAAGTCAAAAATGTGGAAATTTTAAGTAATAAAATTACTTTATTACTTCAACTAGTAGAAGTACTTCTACTTCTTCCTTCTTTATTACTTTTTCTTTACTTTATTTCGTTTATTACTTTTTTTTAGTAATAAATGACAGGCTCAAAATAAGCAACATTACTTTTATATTACTTTATTTTGTAAAGACAGTGAATAGAAGATAATCTACACATTAAATAATAGGAATTTATGTTTATAAAAGTTTATATTATGTGATAAACAATGAATAGTTCATGTAGTCACACTTCTGAAAGATCTTGATTTGATTTCTTTTACAGAACCTTGTTTTATGTTATCTTCTGATGTGATGTGTATTGTAGAAATATCATCTTAGTTTATTGATCTTGAGTTTACTTGAAAAATTATTTAACATTCGTGTGTGATTTTATCTAAAAACACCATGTGGATCTTTGAAATTATGGTGGTTTATGTGCTCATACAATTAACTTATGAGCTGGATCATAACTGAGGTCTTATTCAAAATTTTTTAGTACTCTATGCAAAGTTTTTATTTTGCAAATGTTTTTGGTAAAAGTGCAGGCTGCCATATAATAATTGAAAACGAGCTGTAGTATTTGGATATGATTTGTGATTGAAGTGCCTACTCTAGGGGCGGGCAACCCAAATATTTGTCTGGGGAGCCAAAATTTAGGGGCTCCATTTTGGCTATAAGTGCGAGAAAAATATTGACGTGAGCAGAGCGCTGCTTTAACTTGTGTTTGAACATGCATAGACTTACTGCCTCTAATTATAAAAGAGCGGTTTCATTATGCAATAGCATTATTCTTGTCATAACAAGTGGCAAGTGGCATAAGTGATAACAAGTGGAAGTTCATAAAATTTACTTCAGTGCAATTTCTTAATTTTTAATGGTAAGTACATCTATAATTAAACTCTTGTTTAGTTTGAACATACTAGTTTATCGTAAATCGATTATCGAATTGAAACAATGAAAGCATTTTTAAATATTTAATTTATTCAAAAAGGCTTTTTATTGCTTCAATAAAATATTGCATCAGATTTGAATGTATTTTATGGATATAGTTATTTATATTTTTGTTACATGAAAACAATATAAAATACATATATAATAATACTAGACTTGCTTTACTTTCACAGGATATAAAAAATATTTTGTGTAGTCCATAAATATTTTTTGTTGATTGAGAGAATATAATTTTGAAGTTATGTTAATTATGGTTTTAGTTTATTTAGAGCAAGGATAACAAGGGTTTTATTTAGTTTATTGTATTATTTATTTATTTTTTTTGTTCTATAGTTTACATTGTTTAATTTGAGTTATGTGCGTGCCTCTTTCAGAATGTCTGATGTTCATCGAAAACTGTCTGGGTATCAGTATAAAAAAAGAAGGCTGAAAAAGGAATCTGAAAGGCAAAATCAAGCTGGCCTGTTAAAAAATCATATCCACAGTTTTAAAACAACTATGTACAAAACCAGATCACAACTCTGAGAATTCAACATCAAGTCTGGATATAAAAGAAAGTACAAGGATGATGATGACATACAAATGGACAAAGTTTTTAAATCAATTGGCACTAACGAAACTCTGACTCTTATCATCACCAGATAAAGCATTGAAAAAATTGACACCGAATGTGGTTCTCACAGAAAGCATTCTACAAACTTTGAGTACAGATCCAGCATTTTGATAAAAAATTTTGCTAGATGCAGAAAGAAGTTTTTTTTAGTAAGGCAAGGTTCACCTAAACCATTGCATAATTACAAATTTCCTTCCAATGATACTGGTCAACATTTTAGCCCCAATTTTTATACACAAATTTCAAGCAATGGAGGAGAGCAAATTTTATGACTCTGGCTAGTGTACTCTCTTTCACAAAACTCATAACACTGTACAACTTATTAATCATAATAATTAGTTTTAATTCTTATATAATATATATTCGATTTAAATACCATGTCCAAAGAAATGCTACTAAAACACTTAGAATTTAGAATGTATTTTAACTGATGGTGATTCTGTTGACATAAATGGAGTAGAATTATCAGAGCAAATTTCAACAGTATCTTTGCGACAAAAAAGAAAGCTTAAGCAATGTACTGAGTTTAATTACAAAGTAAAGTTTTCCCCAAACCTTATTTATTGCTTTAAGAATATTGCTAATAACTTTTGCTACTTAGCAAGTGGTGAAGGAGTTTCTCTAAGCTAAAATTAATTAAGAACTTTTTACGTCCGACTACTACACAAAATCATTTTAATGGCTTGGCCAATGTGGCATTTGAGCATGAATTTGCTCATCAAGTAAATTTAAAAGATGTTTGCAGAACTGAAAGCAAGAAACAAAAGTTTTTTGTGATTTTAGCGTAGCATTATTTTCAAAATAATGGAATTTTGATTGTGCAATAATATAAATTTTTAATAGCGTTTAAAAATGTAAAAAATTGTATGGTTAACAGTTTATGGCTAAGTACAGATATTTCTTAATTAATTTCTACTGTTTTGTACTGCTTTATTACCAGTTTTATGTTATTTTATATGTTTCTTTCTAAACATATGTTTTTATTAGAATTTAAATATAAATATATATTCTATATAATATATATTCTAAAGGCGTAGCAATTTGTATTTTTGTCTGGGGCGACGTAACTGTTAGAAAGGGCACTGGTGATTGTCAAGAATGAGTTTACAAAATACAATATGGCTGGCAGATCATCATTGTTAGATACTCATAAATAAGAATTATGTAGACCAATATTTAGAAAATGGAAAATATTAATTTATTTATGTTTCGAAACTGCAATCATTAATATAAACAACAGTTTTTCTTATGAATACCTGCCCCATCAAACCAAAGAAAAGAACTATTTTTATATAATATTGCATAATACTTATGATTTTATTTAAAATACAATTAAAAAGTTTCCTTTTATAGAAATAATATTACTCTATTGATGAATTTTTGGAAAATATTAAGTGTTAAAAAAATTCCTTAATTTTCTGAATCCCTGTTAAATGTTTAAATTTAAATGCTCAGATTTTTTTTTATTAACACCTTCTGAATTCAGTTTAATTTTAAAAACTTACTTCAAAATATTTTTATTCTAAGCTACCTTCAGTGATTGTGCTGCTATTCTCAATTTGATTTCAAATGGTGTTGTTGCTGATTGTATTTTTAAATGTGTTGACATATCAAGTACACTCAACTCTGTGGAAATAGCTTGACAAAGAATGAACAGAATTTCATAAGATTTGGTGCATTTATAGTTTGGTAATATGCTACAGGATGATAGGACATACCACTTTATGAGGTTTTCATTTCCTGTTATGTATTAGCAGTGTATTACTTATCAGTTGACTGTTGTATTTCAAGAACCATTTTGATTTGGTTTTCCCTTTCATGACATTAAAAAAAATTGAAATGAGTTTTAGAAATGAAATGAAGTTTCAAATTGGTTTCCTGATGTTGGTGAACTTCAGGAGTTCTTACATTATTTCTTTTGGGATATCAACTACAAAGACCTTTGTGTCAAGGAGTTTAAAAATTAGACAGAGTAACTAGAATAAAGCAAATAAGAATGTTGGAATGATCTTTTTTAAGCAAAAAACAAACAAATTTGCAGTCAGAGTGTTAAGTGTGAAATTTATTTGTCAACAAGTATTCTGTAAAAATGGATTTTTAAAAATCTGTAAAATCACTTTCATTCTTCTGAATGCTCATACAGATCTTAAGGGAGAGAAAATTACTAGTAACGTATATTTTATAGTGTTTTGGTTTCTAGAAAATAATTGTCATAAATGTACCATTGCATCAGATTTGAATCAATTGAACTGCCAGAATATTAATTCTTATCCTTCAAGGATCATTTTCTACAATATCAATTAAAAAAGAATTTCTTCATAGAATAATTCATGGGTTTCTATTTACATTTCTATTATTGTGTAATAATAAGCTATATAATATTTAAATGTTTGTTCTGAACATTGATATTTGATACTATTTTAAGTATTTATTTGTGTAATGATTTGTTGTGGTTTTATCAGTATACTTGCTTAAGAATACCACTTAAGTTATCACTTAAATTATTGTAAATTCTTAAAATGGTTTCTGTAAAAATTTTTTTACAGATAATCTTATTGCTTAAGTACCTACAGCAATTTAACAAGTTATGTTTTTCTCTTTTTAAAATATATTTATTTATATTATTGTAATCAATATGATAACATATCTTGCTATATGTAAATATTTTATCCAAGTTCTAAACTGTATATTTACATTGCTTTTTTAGATTTTGTTCTATAGGTGAAAATCTTGTTACTGGTCAAAATTTTGGGTATGCAACTTTTCTATTTCTCAACATCTTGAGATCCTGGTAGTCTAAAATAAAAAAATAAAAAGTAAATAAATAATGTGTATAAATTTCATTTATTTTGCCTATGATCTCTGGAACAACACTTAAAATAATGAGATTTGATGAATAATGAGATTATGAACATGCAGCATTAATATTATTCAATTTTAATTTGAATATATTATTTATTTAACATGAGGGAGGGTAATCTGTCATAAACCTGTAATTTTTATCTCAAGATACATATTGATGAATACTATTATATATTGATGAAAACAGTTTTAAAGAGATGAAAGAAACTTTTTTCTTAAAAAGAGGATAAATATTAGTGTTAACATTTTTTTTTAAATTTCTATATTCTAAAACCAAAAAAATGCAATCCAAAAAATTGGATTAAAAGGTTGGGTTACTGCCTTCTTTTTTACTAACACACTAAAACGGAGGAATTTATCTTGGTGTATTAAGTAAATACTTCAACTCTGCAAGACACTCAAAACATTATTCACATATCAACAAAGCTTACCATTATGTGGTGATTATTATACATTTTTACAATTAGTATAATTAAAATTTTCTTTGTTGCATTTTTAGATTCAGTGGACCTCAAAATGCCAGAAATGAAAAATTTGGGATTCAAAAATGTTGACCCATTTCAAAACATTATCTCATTTTAAGTATTTTTCATCTCATAGTAGCAAAGAAAATAAAAGGTACAATAAATCTATCTTTTGTTAGATTTTCAAGGCCATGCAATGATATTAATCTTCTCTTATAAAATAAATATTAACATCTTTATTACCTTTCAGAATTTGTAAATGTTAATAGTAAATTCTGATTATTTTTTATTGTGCTTTTCTATTGTAAGATTTATTCACTTCAAATATTACGCTTCTTTATTAAAATATTTATTCACTTCATATTTTAAATATGAAAAATGATAACATCTAATTATTAATTTTATTTCATATAAATTTTTTTGTACTTATTATTCAGAGTAGTATGATTAGATAAGAAATATTAATATTAAATAATATATTTTAGTAAGTTATTTTGTTGTAGGTTCTTCTGATAAACACTACATCTACAATAGTCGTTCCTGAATCTTAAAATGTTACATGAAGATATAATAGAATACATTCTATTTAATTATCGTTGGGTATTTGTTTGCATTTTCCTTTTGCCTTCATCATTTGTGTATGATGTGTATATATTTATTAAGAGGTGGATTTCATTTAAGTTTTACTTAGATACTGCATCTCTCAGTCATGAAGAAAAGGTTAAAAATATTCAAAAACAAGTAAGTTTTAATTTTCCATAATAATTATATTTTAATTCTTTTAAAATATTTTTTGTACAAAGGTCAACATAAAAATTAGGAAAAGTAGTATTGACTTAAATAATAAAATTTAACCAGATTTATTAAATATATGTTTAAAAAAAAGCACTAACTTATATTTTTGGTTGTATTGGATTGTGTTCATCTCTAGTATCTGGTGTTGCTGTTCTCACTGAGGCATTAACTGTTATTATTATTGGTAGGATAACTTTTGTGAGCTAATATAATTTTAGGTGTTCAGTAATGAAAGTACTCAATGAGGACAAAAACTTAAAAAAAAAAAAAATTTATTCAGATGTTACTTAATGGTTGTACAATTATTGATAAAAATTTTCTGTTGTTTCTATAGATTAGAAAATGGATAAGCTCAGGAAAGCAGCAGCCAATGTGTACAGCTCGTCCTGGTTGGAAATCTACTACGATTGCAGAACCACAGTATAAACAGGACTTTTACAATATTGAAATTGGTGACATGACTGACATTTTAAATGTTGATATGCAGAAACAAGTGAGTAGGGCTTCACTTACTGTGATTCTGTTGTGACCTTTTATTGTTATTGTTTATTAAACGATTCAATCTTCATTAAACATAAATCATCCCTGTTAGAATGTGTAGGCATTCTCAAGAATGAAAAATATCTTATTATCAAACTTTCTAGGGGAAATGATAAGTGATAATGGTTGCTCTTTTCACTAAATCAGTAATTCTGCTCTACGCAATCATGCCAGATCCACTGAAATGTATTTAGCCTTGCCAATGTCCCTTGAAAGTGTCTTTCTAACTTTAAAGTTTTTTTTTAATTGATGAAACTCTTATGGGTTAAAATCATTACTTTCAGAGAAAATAGCTTTATCTGATGCCTATTGCTTTTCAGATCCATTATTTACTATAAAGTTGTAAAAAAGATTACAGTCTAAAGCTACAAATTGTTATGTATAAGGATTATGTATATATCTTGTTCTCTCTCTCTCTCTCTCTCTCTCTCTCTGTATATATATATATATTTTCACTATTCTTTAAGTCAGTATAATATACATACTGCTTTCGTAAATGAGGCTACTGTAATTATTAATAGTAATTTCTATTATGAGTTTTTTATCCATAAAATATTAGAACAAACAAGATTATTATAAATTTCTAACTTTGAGGACATCCTTAACAGCTGAATTTCAAATTTATAATATTATGTATTATACCCTCACATCAACCCACTTGCTTCTGTTCATTTTATGCATAGATTTTAGGTTTTATGATAATATAAGACCTTGCTTTAACTGATGCTCATTTGACTTTTTATGCCACCACTGGATAGGAAACAGTCCCACAAGCATATTCAGTGTTCTCTAAAATGACTCCCATTACATTATCACCAATAAATAATCTTATTAACAGATAATCCTAAAATTCTGCAAGAACAGATAGACAGCATGTTGTGATATGTAGAGTTTGAATGTTATCTAAGTAAATCAAATGTAATGATTTTTAAAAGAAGGGTAAGAAAGCAAGTTAGATTTGAGAAGTAATCCCTGTGAAATCAAGAAATTGATATTGAAAATAAATACACTTACCTTTGTATTACTTTGCTGCCACAGTTCTCTTTTCCATTACATCTCCAAATTAAGGCAAAGCTGATGAAAATGGATTTTTTAGATTTTTTTTGGAAAAATTCAGTTGAACAAAGAAAAGAAACAGAGTATTACATTTTGCTACATGGATGTTATTTGAAGCAGTATTAATAATTATGCTTTGTTATGGAACAAAGATTTGAGGCTCTTAAACATATCAGAGTTTAAGAGAGTATTGAGGTTGCCTTAAAAATAATTTTCAGTCTACTGAATTCCATTCTAAACTATGTGTAATATCTGGAAGCTGAAGAGTTGCCTTTGTTTTTCTTTAAACTGCACTTTAATTGTACCTTCACACTCTTACATTTAGTGAAATAAGGTTTAGTTCAATAAATTATTATAGAGGAAATTAAGTGAAAAAAGAAATGATAAACTTTGGCAATCTGGCAAGAGATCATTCTGTTGATTTTGATCTTAAAAATAAATATAATAATTAGAAAATAACTATATTTAAAAAATGTACCCAAGTGAATAAAAAATTTATAGACTATAGAGATTAATCTTTTATTTACATTAATGTAAATGGGCTAATAATATGAACTGGAAATAGAAAAGATTGTACTACATATTAGTGGCATAATGGTGGAAACTTCCCCTCCTGTACACTTTACTATAACCTGCCTAAGAAAAGTAATTGTTACCATTTTGAAACAACTTTCTTATGAAAATACATTACACATGCATCATTCCATTCTATTGAAGTGACCTTAATCTTACACTTTTATATTAACATTATTTATGTATGTTATCAATATTAGAAATGATTTATTTTGCTTTTATAAACACATGAACTGCTCTTGTGCTGGAAGGGTCTTGTTTAACAACATTGAGTCTCCTCCATATTTCTTCCGTTAATTAAAAACATTATACCATTACATCATCTTTTGTTTATAGAGTATTAGTTTTAAGTTTATAATAAAGTATTTGAAAAGATATATTTTTTTTACATAATACATAAATTGTAAAATAAATTGGCATCAGTTGTTGGAGTTGTCATTAGACATGTTATAAAAATATCCCAAAACTTTGATGATACTGGGATGCTTTATGATTTTATTTATATTGTAATACATAGGACAAGTTTAATGTATTTAAATTTGAATGTTTATATTTAGTTTGATATTTAAATGTATTTATTTTTTCCTTGCCCAGAATTATAGCCCACAGAAGTAAACACCATTACAGATAGTCTGTAGGACTATCTCTATAATGATAGTCTGTAGGAGAATATTAGGTAATATTCTCTAAAAATTATTAATAGATTAGGTAAGAAGTACTGTAACTAGTTTCTGTGAGTAAAAATATAAGTTTAAATTTATAAGAAGCATCTTACTTCGTACAGTTTTTAATTGATTTCTCAATAAGTTGTAATTGTAATCTAGTAGGATCCACATCTGTTCTTTTTCTAGTAATTCTCTCTGATATTTACTTCCTTGTACAAAGTACATGGAAGTATTGTAATTGTGAAAAATTTCAGTTTTCAGATTTCAACGGGAATAACCATTTTGACTAGTTTCAGTGTGACATCTGTACACATGTATAACTCGAAAACAATTAGCTGTAGAATGTTGAAATTTTTGACTGTGTGACTGTTGTAACATTTAGTTGTGCATCTTTCCTTTTGATTGCAATCTACTGAGCCAAAAGAGTCCAAAAAAGCCCAAAATCCAAAACAAAAAATTGGATTTTGGACTTTTTCTTAACTACAGTAATAAGCCTTCATTGAGAGCTTTTCAATGATATATTATAAGTGGTACTTATTCTCATTGGTTCCAGAGTTATAGCCAAATAAAATTTTAATTAATAAAATATTTGGATCTTACAGGGAGAGGCACATCAGTTTGAATTAGACTTCATCTCCTTTTTTTATTTTTTTAACCATTTTTTTAAATTAATTTTTTACCTTAAAAAAAATGTAAATATATTAATAATTATTAACCTGTAATTGTAAAAAGAGTTTTACAATAAATAATAATACAAAATTAAAATATGAAAAAAAAAATCAGAAGTTATTAGTGAAATAAAATTTTGTGGACTTTTAGAAATGTGTGTATGTAGTTTAATAGGTATTATTATTACATATGTGTGTATAGATTTAGTGAAGCCTCTGATTATTTAATATTAATTGAAAATTATAGTTTTGAATTGCATTATTTTTTGATTTTCATACAAGGAAGTCATGTAGTGTCCACATCAGATTTTTTAATTGTGAAGTTAATACATTTGAAGAACTAATTCATTCAATTTTATGTGATATGACTACATCTAAATATTATAATATATTTTTATTAATTTTTTATTTTCTTGTAGACTGTACTTGTTGAGCCACTTGTTGATATGGGTCAATTAACTAGATTGTTGCTACCGCAGGGTTGGGTGATACCAGTTGTTCCTGAACTGGAAGATCTTACAGTAGGTAAATGGAATTATTTCTTTTATTTTCATTATTTTATTTTATTTATTTTCATTTTTCTTTTATGTTTTCATTATTGATTGAAGTAGTGATATATACATTATTCAATAAATGAAACTCTCATTGAATCGCCCAAAATGTTTTAAATTAATATGTTCTGTGCTGTGGAGGTTAAATAAAAAATTCTTTCATTTCCCAAACAAATTGTAATCCTGAAGTCCAGACTATATGGTGGATGATCATAAATTTCCAAATTTTTTCATTAAATTATATGTTGAACCTGCAACTTGTGGATGTGCATTATTGTGCAGCAGGACGATGCCATCTGTCATCTGCTCACATTGTTGATTTTGAGTGGTGCGCCATAACTTTACATAGAGTTTTGCAGTAAACTTCTGCACTTCTGCATTATAGTTATTCTACGTGGCATGAAATCAATCAGCAGTATGCCAAACCAATCCCAAAAGACTGTTGCCATCAGTTTACTTCCAAATGGCTGTGGCTTGACCTTTGTCAGTCTGGTTGATGGTTGAGAATGATGCCGTTCACATTGCATTTCCTCTAAAATGCATAATACGAAATCCATTTTTCATCACCAGTTACAATTGAATTACGGAACTCATCATATTTTTTGTGAAGCGCATCAAAAATTCCAAAGCAGATCCCATTTCAATTTTTTTGTGATGTTCTGTTAAGACATGCGGGCCCCAGCATGCACAAACCTTTCTGTAGCATTAATGATCATGAACATTATTCAATAATAATTATTGGAATCATGAACATGATTCCAATAACAGCTCTTGAAACATCAGTAAAGAGAAGGGCCAGGTTGGAAATCATTGAGCAATGATCTTTTCTGATTTCATCATTGATGCTTTTCAACAAGTCCTCGGT
>JAAAKQ030187774.1:0-10376 GCA_010016005.3 Zanna intricata | reverse complement strand
TCGAGTGAAATTTTTAAGTATGTTTTCTAATATTTATTTTTAAAAATGGATTGACTTTTACCAAATAGTAGTAGGTATTGTGAGAGTGAAAATGAAAGTGCATATCATCAACCAGTGACAAGAATGTGAAGAAGCATAAAAATTGAAAATATGACAGCTATTTGGACTCGGAAGGCCACAATGTGTTTTGGAACCAAAGTGCATGCTTCTAGTTAAAACATCATTTAGAAACTACTCATCCCAGTTAGTTTAGCAGGAAGTTAGATTAAATCAAGAAAAGTAATTTTTACAAACAGACATCAATACCAAGCAAGCTTTGCAAGAATCTTACAAAATAGCACATAAAATTGCAAAATGTAAGAAACTCCATATAACTAAGAAGAATTCATTTATCAGCCACTGTAGATCTGGTCAATATTATATCGGTGAGTCTGCTTGGAAGCTACTTTCAAAAGTGCCTTTGTCCAATAATATCAAATTAAAAAGGAAATATTTTGGTTTACAGCTAAATGAGGCCATAAATAATAATAATAATGTTGCTCACTTGATTTACTGTGTACAGTTTATAGCAAACATAGTAAAACAATTTCTCTTCTGTAAAGCATTATTGGAGGAAAAGGATCAAGACTTCAAAGAGGTCCTTGATACTTTAGTATCCAAAAACATTTTGGAATAGACTAAGAGCATTGCTATCTATACTGATGGTGCTTGTTCTATGACTGGCCCTTATGGAGTACTGCATTCAAAGCAAAGGCCCTGAAGCACTGTGAACTTACTGTGTTAAAATATCTTGATTCTACCATCAAACCAGGTCTTAGAATATGCAATGAATGTAGTAAAATACAGAAAAGCTCTGCCATTGAAGGCAAGATTTTTCAAAAAATTATGCAAGGCTATGGGAATGGAACACATATATTTGTTGTAGTACAACATTTTGTGTTCATTGGTTCATTTTGTTCACAATTCATGGTCTTCTCATGGTTATGTATTATCTTGTTTGTTTGAATTATGACAAGAAATTTATACTTTTCTTAATGAGGATGAACAAAAGTATACTAAATATATTCTGAATGAAGATGTTTCGATAAAACTACCATATTTGTGACATTTTTGAAAAACTGAAAGCTGTGAATCTCTCCCTGAAGGAAGCAACATGAACCTTTTTAAGTCAATTGCAAAAACTTTAGTGTTTATAAGAAAATCTATGGAAAAGAAAGGTTCATGAAAACAGAGACAAGGATTATTTCCTCTTGTTGTAACATCGATAACCTCCAATGGAGTTGATTACTCATAGAGTATAAAATCCATTTTTGAATAACACCTATCACAGCTTATCACACCTGCTATGAGAAATATTTTTAAAATCATAATATGCAACGATAGATTATACATGAATAAAATTTTCATGGATTCAATATCCATTTAATGCCACTGCTTGATCTTAACTTACAGCTGCAGAAGAAGACAATCTTATTTAGTTGTCTTGTGGTATTACACTGAAAACAGAATCCACCAGCAGAAATAAAATGAATTCTGGATGTGAAACTGGGTTTTTTGCAGTTGCTGTAATAAAATCTAAGCATCACATGAAGATCAATGTGAAGAAAGCAAGTCCAATTAAATTAAAATAATTTGAAAAAATGTATAATTAAATTAAAATGTATAAATTAAATTAAAATAATCAACAGGCACATCCATCCCCCTATAATTAGCTGAATTTGTCAATTACATTTATTTGCAGTCTAAATCATGAATTATTTATTTTTACCTAACCATTGCAAATATTTATATTTTATGGCTATTTTGCAAAGTGTATTAATTAGAAGTTGACAAGGGGTGCCTTGGGAAAACCTGAATTCAGCAAGAGTGCTGAGAATCAAATGCATTTGGCTATAGTGGCCTAACCCACAAAGGAAAAAGAATCTTTTCCCTTAAAAATCAATTAAATATTTTTATAACACAGTAACATGAAATTTCTAATAATAATGCCATGCTTACGGAAATCTGAGATGTGGTTGTAAAGTCTTAAAAACTGGGCTTGTAATTTCAAAATGGCAGTTTTTACAGGCTATTGTGATGGTGATGGATCCCTTCAAGGTAGTTCCCTTCTGACTGAACATACTGGCTCCAATGGTGTTTCCACTTTTGGAAGCATTTCTAAAAATTTTCTTCCTTAAGGGAGTTAGAACCCTCTTCGTAATTGCCTGGACATCTTCAATTGAGACAAATGGTTCCCTTTCAGTGAAAATTTAAATTTAGGAAAACAGGTAGAAGGCGGCAGCAGGGGCTAAATCAAGGGATTAAGGGGGTTGCGGAAGCGTAAGAATTTGGAATTTGACCAAAATCAAGAACCAACAATGAGCTGGTGCATTGTCATGATGAAGAACCCAATTCTTGTCTCACCAGAGTGCAGACCTTTTCTTCACTCATTTTCATGTAAATGCTCAAGGATACTTATAATATTCCTGATTGACTGTTTGTCGCCTAAAAGCAGATTTGTGATGCACAATACCAGTAGAATCAAAGAAAGTGACCTTCATTATCTTCACATTTGACTGACTTTGTCACACTTTCTTTGGTCATGATGACTGGAACCTTCTACTGTGATAACTGGCCTTTGTTCCTGGGATGCACCCATAAACTCATGATTCATCGCCTAGTACTACCCTATTTACAAATCTGGATCAGTTTTGGCTCAATTAATCAGTTCTTGGAACACTTCAAAACACTGTTATTTCTGCTGGTCTGACAACAATTACAAAATGAATTTTGCAGACACTTGGCGCATGGATGGTCTTCATACCTTCTTAAATTAGGGTTCCCAAGGAACCCAAATTTCACCGACATTCATATCCAAAAGGTCTCGGCAAAAAATTACACCTCAGCTCATATTTAGGGTTTTGTAGCATTCTGCACTTATATTTATTGCACCCATGTTAGTCAGACATAATGGAAATAGACTCTGCTCTTCATTACATGTTTCGATCAGAACTGATCCGACTCGTAATTTCTTAATGTTCTTTGTAGAATTATATCAACCGGTTATGACCTTGTTTATTAGGAAAAGGAGCTTATGACCTTAAGAAAGGTCTTCTTCCTGACTATTTCAAAGAACTATAAATCTGATGTTCTTGTTCTGCAGACTTGATTTGTCATCATTTAAATTAACAGTGTATTCAGGACTGATATCCTCATCAGATAATGCCAAGTGAGGGCTTTTCACTAGACAATTTTTTATGATTTTTTCAGATGGACCACCAACCATCATAGGAATTTCATGTGGACTTGTACTTTTGGTCCCACAGGTACCAGCGATATAACAAACCACTCCAGAAGAGCGCAAGCATACTGGAGCTAGAGCTAAATACAACTGTGTTCATCCAGGTGCCCAGAGGACATTGTTCAAGACTCATTATGTAGAGCCATTCACCCACCACACAATAGTTTCCATCTTGGGTTACAATTGCGTTTTGTAAGGTGTCGCAACATCACCGATTGTATGTGTAAGAAGAAATACTGTAGAATGTTGTTATGTAGTTGTGTAAGAGTATATGTTATAATTTGTGTAGTGATCTTGGTATAATGTTTGTGAATAGTGTAAAGTGTTCTGCAGCTTAATGTGTAGTCGGAAGAAAAGCTGTAAAGGTTAGGTCCATTGGGATGCCAATCCCCAAAGTCTTAAAGAATAAGACTCCTCGTTGAGGAATATAAATATTTGAGCAGCTCAGATATTTATTCCCAAAAGCTGCTTTTAAAGTTCATAAGTCTTCAAAGCTGATTTCCTAGTTTCAAACAAAATTTGACACTACCTCATTTCATTTTCGTATCTGTTTTGAGAAAATAATAATCTTATAACAATTGAAAACACCTTCTCTCACCAGTATGCCAGTCTCTACTGAACAAAGATATTGTAATGATCTTTGCTAGATGTTTCAAGGATAAAACAAGCTTTCCCTTTACACTTGCAGGTAAACCTATGTTAGCACAATAGCTAACTGCTAGCCGTGCGAGGATAATTGCAAAAAAAGAAAGGTAATTCTAAAAAAAATAAAAATATTCTGGTAAGAAAAACTGTAGTTTTTCTTACTTAATAATGAAATTAAATTTAGATGTAAAAAAAAAAGACTTGAACAGTAATTAATTATAAATTTTGAAAAAACAAATTTGATAGAAAAAAGTATTTTAAAAACATTTTATTAACTCTTGATAATATACAAGAAATATGAAATGTCAAAAAATTATTAATGTTGTATGCCAAAATATTTAGCCAAAATTATTGCTAAAAGTAACAGAAATTTTGTAATCATAAGAATGAACAACAAGGACTTCGTTAGTCTTAATATACAAAAAAAACTTTTGTTCCATCTATAAATGGAATATACAAAAATGTAGTGGTTGCATTTTGATCATGAAAAACCATAAATATATATCATACTTTAATTTAACGTTAATTTAACAAGATCTAAAAAAGAGAAGAGCTACATGTACATATAATACAACAGAAATGTATTTACCTTTCACGATATCTCAAAAAATTAATGTGTTTAAATTATAACAGTTGTTTTTTAAATGAAAAACAAAAACTCACGTTACACTAAGTCAGTACCACTATAGCAGAGCCTGGCTGGTCCAGAACGAAGTAGAAAACAATTAAGTTGAAGAATTAACACCATTGAATATATAATATCATAGATCACAACTTAAAACAAACAGCAAATATTACACTTTATTAAATTGAATATGAACATTAACACCATTTGAAATTATTACGAATTGCTGAAACTGCAGGAGCGTGAACAAAAAAAAAGTGATGGATTTATGAGTGGCTGACTAAGAGAATTATAGAAATTAATAGAGCACGAAGGACTAAAAAACTGGCAAATCCAGGAGTCGAAGAACATCCTATTCGCTACAAAGTTGAATGTCGACAGAGAGAAATTATAGAAATTAATAGAGTGCGAAGGAACAAAAAACTGGTGAACCCAAGAGCCGAACGTCCTCTTCACTACAAAGTTAAGGGCCGACTGAGAGAATTATTGAAATTGATAGAGTGTGAAGAACTAAAAAACTGGCGAACCCTGGAGTCGAAGAATGTCCTATTTGCTACGAAGTTGAGGGCCGACTAAAAACCAAAACGATAGGAAAGCTTATACCGACATGCACAATAGACTCAAGGTTGGGAACAAAATTAAAGGTGGGTTGTGGGAAGGTACAGAGAGTGACACAACTAGCTGCCCTAGTTGCGAAATATGGGTGTGTAGCATTTCATAACACTAAGTAAGGGACCCAACGAAAAGCTTTTAACAAGGAGAGGCAACAACCATAAAAAATAAACAAATAATAAAAGAGAAAATCAAACTTAACACAAATGTGTTAACACCTAACTCCTCCTAGTAAGCAGTCTTAAAAACTTTCCAATTGCACTTCACAAATGACAAAATCTTTATAATAATACATAACCCAGTAAATCCAACTATTGTTTTGATATTACTTTATGTTATTTAGCACAATACTTTAATTAGTTTTTAAATCTATTAAATAATTTTGACAACAAAAAAAAAGATAAATTGATATGGCTTAAATATGTGGACCTGAAATTTTTTTGCTTATGCAACCCATTCTTTATAACAACAAACATCATCAAAAATTACGATAAATTGTTTTACTTTAAAATAAAATGTTTAATTATTGTACTAAAATACATTTTCCATAAGACACATGGAAAGTTCACAAAAATCAGTAGACATAATTATAAACATTGTTTCTAAAAAACTTTTTAATATTATTTACACAACATTATCAGAACTTAAGTTGCAATATTTTTTTTAATAATTTGAGCAAAAATTGGAGATACAGAATGTAAAAAAAGAGTTGTCTGGGAGCATCTCTGTATCAACAAACTGTTGTTAAAAACTGATGATGGGAATTAATAATTTTATGTGTCTAATGTAGTGTAAAAGTATTCATAAAAATTATTTTATGGCAAAAGATATCTGTAATTACATAAAATATTTTTAACACTATTAAAGAGACTGCAATAAGAATATAAAGGACAATCATTATTAAATCTAACTACATTTATATTATTATTTAAAGAAGAGTGTATACCATAAAAAAGTTAAAAAATAAAAATTCAATACCTAATAGCAGGGGGAAGTCCACTACCATCTGCATCTATGTCAGATCTGAAACTGTTATTATGGAACAATTGACTAACTTCACTTTCTGACTGATTACCAGTACGAGGAATGCTGATTCTTTTACTTTTTGCAGGCTTCGTTGCCAGTTGTGTTCTATCATCTTGAGGCATTCTCTGTTAACTACCTATGAAACAAAAAATAAAATTGATTTATAAAACAACATTCTTCCCTTTAATTTTACTTTTTTTAAAAAAAAAAGTAAAAACAAGTATTTACCCACTCAGTGTAAATAATAAATTTATCATTTCTCAAAAAAATTAAATTTAAAAAAGCTGACAAATTTGTAATAATTTCCTAGCATTGGTTACTTATTCTTATGTAGTGGAGAAATAATAATAAATGAAAAAAGTTAGCTAAGATTTCTTTTTTTGTGATGGAGGTAGGTTATGATTAAGTTTTACATAAAAATATCATATGTTTAAATAAACCAAAATAAGTTAAAAAAATTTAAAAAATCGCTATTTTTTATTTTTATCTGCTCCTATACCTCCAACTTCAAGGAAGTTTTTCCTAGAAAAATTTTCTACATTTACTTTGTTAAATGGAAAAAACTAAAAAAAAATTCCACTGAAAAAAATACAGACAATAAAAGGTTACCTAAGAATTTTTTTTTTTTTTTGGGGGGGGGGAGTGAATTACGATGAAATTTTGTTGTAATATTATTAATAAAGGTTTATTATTTAAAATTTTATTAATATTAAAGTGCACTTCTAATAATATTAAAACTTTAAAACTTAATCTGTAAAAAATCATTTTATCCAGTCAAAAATTATTAAGCTTCAAATACACAAACATACGAGTATGTAACCCCCTAAAGTCCCTGGGAAAGGAAAAACCCCATATACCATTTTTTGACTGATTACCATGCTTTTTTCTTGTAGCTAAGCTCTAGAACTCTCAAGAAATGATGCCAGGAACATAAAACTAGAATGTGCTCTAAATTAAATCAGAAAATGATTGAGGCCAATGTAGAAAAAACTAAAATTGGTCAATTCACAATATATATTTTTTTTACATGCTGCAGAATAGGTTTATAGGCACAATAAACAAGTTTACAGAAAACAAAAAAATAATTTTTTTTAATACTGAACAACACCTCTAAACTTATTAATCTGTTATACAAAAAAAAACTTCATCTTAACATAAAATAAGAAAATTAAATAAGTTACAATAGTCCGCTAATAATATTTATTTTTTTTTACTCATAACAATTCTTTAATAGAATATTGCAGATTGTATTAAGCATCAGTAGGCTACTGGCTGGCCCTTTTAGATACTAAACAAAATTTCTATCACTGCAGTAGCAATGGCAACACATCTGAAATTTTGGAATGCACAATTCTATGTTTTCCTTCATCATTCTTTTATCCTCACTTTCACATTTTTTTTTTTTTTTTTTTGCTTTGATCCACATTCAAACATATTTAAACATTTTTTTTTTTACATTTAAATATTCAACCCAAACTCATATAGGTAATCCATTTCCAAAAAAATTATCAATATTTTGCTTGTCAATTTTCTCTCCCTAATAGAGTAGCTCTTACTATAAATTTATTTCTTTAGTGGATTCAATTAGTTTTTCATTTACTATTCAGGAATAACAATTTTTTATTTAAAATCGCACCATATAATTTTCTACTGTTTATCTCAATCTAAAGTATTATTAATACAATGTACGACTGATATAAATTTTATACAATCTCATAACATTTGTATTAAGAAAAAAAGTAGTCATGATCTGAAATAAAACAGAAAAAATTTCAATCCCACACAAAAATTAATTCATGATAAGAATTTCATAGTTTAAGAAGTACCTTCTTTTAAAAAAATTTCATGATGTCACTTTTCAAATGTTTATGAATAAGATATAATTTAATCTGAGACTACTAATACCAAATTGGATTGACATTTTCAAGGAAAACATAAATAAAAGTAATAAAACATTGTGATTTAATTAATTTTTAAATGGCAAATCTGATATTAAAAAAAAAGCTAATCTCAAAACCAAAAATTAAGAATGGAGATAATTAAAGAACAAAGTTCAAGTAAAAGTAAATAAATAATTACATGTGTAACCCACTTTAAGGTGAAATGTCTAGCAGTATCTCAGGATTGCTTGGTCCAAATCTGAATTGGACAAGACTGCTCCCTCAGTTTAATTATACTATTCACCAATTGTGAATCAGAATAATCTCAATAAAATAGTGACATTTATTACAAATAAACCCACAAATCTATTAAATTTTAGCATAGCCATATTAAATAAAAATCTAATTTTGTAAACTACACTTTTGTAATAAAAACTAAGGTTTTAAAATTGGATTATGTTTTGTCTTTGTTCTTTAAAATCATATTTATAAAAAAATTAACATAAAAGGATCTTTCAAATTGAATAGGACCAGATTCATTATCAAAAATAGTTAAAAAAGAAGAAAAATGATTTACCTTCATCATTGTTTCATTTAATGATTTCTTAAATATGTTATACCACTGAATAACATAAAATTATTTTTTTTAAATTTTGAGAGATCAGATTTTAATACTTTTATTAAATTACTGAAAATGTCTCCACAGTAGTAATAAATATGATTTTATTTAATATCACGCCTTCATTGTTCAATACAAATAGAGTACTAAACCATACTTAGATTTTCAACTTGTCAAAAGTCAAACAAATCAAAAAGTAAACTTAAACAATTGCATCTATTTTCTTTTCACTGTTCTTACACTGTAAATTTATTTCTAGACTACTACCTTACTCACAGTGAAAGTACTTCATCAGTGGAGTTCATTACCTTTTTCCATTAAAACTTGTACAAAATATTGTAAGAAATTCTTACAATTTCAAATTAAATTCTCAACAAACTTTGGCCCTGCATATCGCTTACGTTCAAAAAAGGACCTATTGACTTCCACAAACCTTACACTTATTCTACTTATTAAAAAATTATGTGCACTTATTTAAAAATTATATTCATGAGTGATGTAAATAAAGCTTCTTTTTTATTATAATTGAGGTAATGTTATTATTGATAAAATCATTAGTTTCAAGTTTAACCCCATAATTAATAAAAAACACAAATTAAAATAAGCCTAAGGTGATAAGAAATTATCATTTGTTCTTCATGGATACAAATTCATTAACACAATTTTTTTACATTAATAACAGATAATAAATAAATTAACATTTTATTCTAATAGCCATATATTATGTCGAAATGTGATTACAAAATAGATTACATAAATTATAACATAAAAAATAATGTAATTAAAGCTCACATTAATTATTTAAAATATAACAACATGAAGTAATATAAATGCACAAATAAATAAAAAAAACTTCTACAAAGTAATTCACAATTCAAAAGAACATTGAAAATTATTTAAGCACATATCTATGCCTACATTGAATGAGAAGCAGAAAATTCAGGATTTAAAAAAAATTTAATCAGCAATTAAAAATTTATTATTGACAGAGCAATATTTTTCTGTAAAAGAAAACCTTTTAATTGAACTTTAAATAAATTGGTAGGAAAATTTTTTAAATGTTTCATAATTTATTAAAAATAGCAATGTAAGCACAGTATGGTACATTCTTGTGTGTCAAAGTATATGTTGAGTTATATGAAAAGTTCTATTGCCTGGTCTTAATTTCAAAATACTATTTATTTTAAGGTAAATCTTACCAAACATACACCAAAGTTAATTTTAAAACAATTTTTTAATTAGTAACTTTAAAATCATAAAGATCAGTTATGACTAGTACAAACAAAATACAAAAATATTATTTCTTTTGAATAAAATTTTAATTTAAATGCAAATACAAAGATTAAAAACAGATTATAAATAAAAGCAAAATGATAATCAGGCTCTATAACATTTAAGAAATCATTTGTATAGGATTTGTTATATCAGTGAATGATTAGGCCTTCTTCAATTCACTACCTACTGATTAATAAAACAGACAATTTCATAAGAGTATGTGTAATGTATATAATCTCAGCTTATGTTCTTCCTTCTTTCTGTTACGGTATGTACATAATGAATTTATTTTAAAAAGTAATAAAACAAAACAAAAATTTTAATTTAACAAATATTTATTAATAACCTTTTTATAAATATTTACATTTGAAACATGCTTGAGCAATAAATGACATAAAACTGTACTGCAGTAGA
>JAAAKQ030187752.1:0-12128 GCA_010016005.3 Zanna intricata | reverse complement strand
CGATCAATATTTTCATTATGTAACATTAATTAACCCACCAGGTTGGTCTAGTGAATTTGTCATTGCAAATCAGCTGATTTTAAAGTCGAGATTTCTAATGTTCAAATCCTAGTAAAGGCCTTTTATATATTTTTATATGCTTTTATATACTTTTATATGGATCTGAATACTAGATCGTGATACCGGTGTTCTTTTTTTTTTGAGTTTCAATTAACCACACATCTCTGAAACGGTTGAACTCTTTTTTTCCTGTTTAGCCTCTGAAACCACCGTATTATTTCAGAGGATATGTATATATGTAAATGAAGCGTATTCTTGTATAGTCTTAGGTTGACCATTCTTGAGAAGTATGATTAATTGAAACCCAGCCACCAAAGAACACCAGTATCCACTATCTTGTATTCAAATCCATATAAAAGTAACTGCCTTTACTAGGATTTGAACATTAGAACTTTCGACTTCGAAATCAGCTGATTTGCAATGAAAAAACTCATCACTAGACCACCCTGGTTGGTTAACGGTTGACCTGAGACTGTATAAAATTAAATTTCATTTATATTCATACATATCATCTTTGTTCTTCATCTCAAGTAATACCTTACGGTTGTTCCGGAAGCTAAATAGAAAAAAAAAGTAACATTACTCATGAAATGACCTAGTTCTGTCTTCTCTACCCCTATAACGTCTAGCAGGATGTTATTTTCGGTTAAAATGATATCTCGCACAATCAGTCGATAAACTGCCTTATCTAAGTCTTTTATATCTACTAAAATTGAATAACCCTCTGTTTCTAGAGTACATCTATTTCAGATTTCTTGATGAAAACCACACTTTCTGTTTTGGAATTCAAAAGTTACTTTGCCTCGCTAAGAGATAACGTCTTTTTCGTTTGTTTCTGATAATCGCGAAAACCGCTGAACTAATCATTAAGAAATTTTCAACCGAGACTTTCTTATGACTCACGGAATGTTTGTCAGTTCAAATCTCATTACTAAATAAATAAAAAAATAGAAAATGATTATAATTAAATAACCTAAGTTAGAACTTCGTTTACGAAATTTATTGCTATTGTCTATATCGGTTATCATATATATGTAAATATCAAATTCTTCAGATAATTATATTAATTAGCAATTTAATATTGTTGTCTAATCTGGTAACGACCAGCAAGAATTGATTCTCACGCAAGCAAATTAGCACTCAGTGTATATCTATATCCTGAGGTAAGAAGTTCCTTTAGGGTTATGGTTGACGTAGACTTTTAATTTGATATTAATGTTTTATAACCCCAAGATCGGCGAGGTCACAGATAGGAAGAAGTTCTAGGGCTACAACAATTTATGATCGTAGACTATATGAATTCATTACAGGACGTTTTCAAAAATTTAAAATACAACGTATTTCTTAAAATACGCTCAAAATCGAGTTGAACTTTCGAGAGATTGTTAGATCTTAAATCAGCTTTTAATTATCGCTCTGAAATTCAGCATTTGAATTTTAAAAATATGTAAGTAAATAACATGGTTAAATTATATAACAAATGCAATGCTAAAAATTGGAATGATGAAACTCCTGAACTTTGGATTTCTGGGAGTAAAGTAGTTTATGAACAACTTCATTATATTCCTGATTTCATTAAAAATTTGATTTTAGGGACACATCTATTATCTAAACATTTTCTTTTCTCTCCGATAGTTGTAAAAAATAACTCTGAGACTTAATAACTAAAAAAAATATTTATAGTTTTTGAAGTTTTTTACGCTTAGAATGTGAACGAAGCCGCGACGAAGTATGCTGGTGTATGTATGTAAGGTACGAGTATCCTTGTGATAATTGTAATGTTTTCAGGCTATTTGATATAAGTCATAGATTTTTGCCAAAAAAAATATCTTCAAATATAATATAAATTCCGTACCCCAAGCTTAATAAAGAAAGTGAGAACCGAACTAGTTTCCTACTGCCTTAGTCGTCACTGAGTTATGTTGCATTTCATATTGATAAGCAAACAGCTTAATACTAATTAGTATGGAAAAACTCAAAATGCAGAGGTTATTAAGCTATAAAAGTGACATCTTGGCTCTGGTCATCACCGAAGACTACATAAACATCATTAATCTCCGTCAAAGCAAAAGCAACTCTAATTCTTGTTATATATCAATTGCTTTACAAGGATTACAGTCATAAGAAAGGTTAGAAACTTGTAAATAGAGACTTGAATGTAAAACAAAAAAATATTATTTTTCCTTCCTGTTGTGAAGTTTTAAAAACTGTATTAGAACTCCTCTACTTTCAACTCAACAGAAGATATTTTATTAAAAAAATAATAATAATAGATTATTTATACCATACATTAGTCATTGACAAATTGACAAATAACTACAAAAAATTAATTTTTTATCCATAATTTTTTTAATCAAATTTTGTGTAATTTTATAAAGAGAAGATTAAATTTATTTTTATTTATTTATTAGTTTTCTTTTGTTGAATTATCATGTTTGGCATCACATAATAACAGAACTTGCGTAACAGAAAAAAGAGAAATTTTCTCATAGAAAATATTATGCACAGTTAGAAGATAATACAGTGCTACATATTATCATTATTTTATTACATAAGCCAATTTATTACTGATTATCATGGATATTTTTATTTTTTTCCTCCATGCTAACTTAGATTTAACCCATCCATAAAAGTATTATCAACCTGTTTATAGCAGCTTTCGTATAACTTAAATAATGATTTATAATTGGATATACTCGTAAATTATGAATGTACAGAAAATTTGTATATTAAAATAGTAATATTTTTTTAATATGTTAAAGTTTTATTATTTTCTACACTAGAATACTTTTTTATTCTCACTGATGTATTTTATATTGATTATTCTTAATTCATAATTAAATTACTATGCTTTGTTTAATCGGCTTACATAAGTTGTAAGTTGTATTGAAATATTTAACATTTATGTTACCTGAATAGTCAGATAATCGATTGTTTTTTTCTTTTATTAACTTACGATTATTATTATTATTATTGTTATTATTACAAAATTGATATGATTGCATTTCATTGAATAACCATCTCCATTTTAATAGTAATCGATAAACACTATTTTGTATATTTCAAATAAAAGGACATAAAATTTAATTTCCACAGACATGCAGATCAATAACATATACTAGGTTTGCTGATCGCGAGTATTTTTATAGGGAACCTTCTTCAATCTAAAAAAAATTGTCAATAAAATTTTAATACATTCCTGACATTAGGAAATATTTATTCTTAATTAGTGGATAAATAATTTTTTCTAGAAAAAATCAATTAAGGTTTTTTTCTTTTTGGCGGGGGGGGGCAGTTTATTATAAAGTTTTATTGTAAAATTATATAATTATCCATTTAAATAAAATAAAAATATTTTACTAATTTCAAAAAATCGTTATTTTTTTTTATTTTTCCCTATCTCCAAAATTACCTTTTAAAAAAAGTTAACGATTGTTCAACTTTATAATGTTAAATGGAAGAAACTAAAAAAAATTCCACCAAAAAAATACACACGTAATAAAAAGATAAGCAAGTTTTTTTTTTTTGGAAGTGGAGAGTGAATTATGATTATTTTTTTTTTTATACTGAGCACATTTATCCATTTTTTAGCTTTGTGACAACTAAATTACATGTTGATGCGATTCTGATATATTCCATTTTCAAACCTCGCTGTACTTAAAGTACAGTAAACTTGAGTACAGCAATTTTTGAAAATGGAATACTTCCGAAATATGTCAACGTTTGATTTACTTGTGACAACGCTAAGAAAGGTAGATAAAATTTTCAATTTAAAAATTATGATCTTAGCAATAAAAAAGAAAATGAAAATGTGTATTTTAATAAAAATTATGACATTTTATTGCAATATTATTATTTTTTATTTATCTTTTTTTTTTACTGATGATATGGAGAATACCGCTTACGTTCGTCGCAGAAGAGGCAGTATCAAACTTGCAACAGAGTCCACTAGGTGTTGTTAAAATTGCATATGTTTATCCTGCGCCCTACCGACTAAAACTAACCATCTCACCAGCTCCCCTTTTCCAGAACCTTATTCGTAATAAAGCATTACTCGACCCCGGGAGATGCTTTTAAAATCGAGGGATCAGGAGTTCCCGTGCTTCATCGCCATCCTCCCTCCACGAAAGCGCGAGCAAAGGACGGCTCCACAGAAGGCTGTCCATCCCCCTCACTCATCAGTCTCGGTCTTTACCTCTGTCCTTGTGTACAGGCAAAGGCCTGTACACAAAAAAAAAAGGAGTAGCCTTTGTAAAGACAAAGGCTACTCCTGGTAATCCAATCATGATCTTTCTACTTGTTGAAAATCTTCATCAGCTATGCTTTGGCCTGATTCCCAAACCCTACACTCTTTTTTCTTGGTAACAAAGTTTGCTCTGAAGTATTCTCGGAGAGGCACACAATGTATACATCCCCGGTAATTCTCTTGTAAGAAATCAATGTAGGTAACTATTGAATTCGCCATGGCCCGAAAGGAACTAAGCGAGGCAGTAATCCACCTTGCCATGATCCCTCCGAATCCATGGCTCCACGGCTGGACATCCGGAATCAATTTCCTCGTCCAGGAGATAAATGTGGGGGATCCCTTCCCACTCCATATGTCACTCATCTTTAGCAAGAATAAAAGCTTCTTTTTTTGCATATCCTCATAGGATCTTTTATCTTGGGTCATTTTCAGTCTTATCGGCATGACCCCAGCAATAACTTCAATGGCTGTAGTAGTCGCAGTACGGTATGTCGATACTACACGAATGGTAGCCCGCCGCTCAAGACAGTTTAATTTCTTAACGTTTTCTTTATTTTGAGGGAATAGTAAGTAAGAAAATAAATCGCCTAACCTTTGTTCTGGGACCGTATCCATTCCTCATGAGCGTATACAAATTGTTTATGATCCCTTCAGCCTTTCTGGGAATCTTATTTAGGTTAAAACATCTATTCTTCGCAAGCCTCAGGCCGAGGTACTTTATACACCCCGACGTGGCTACAATTTTACAACTCTATCCTCCACCACAATCGCAATACTCCGGAGTTGTCTATCACCTACAATCGCCAAACAGGCTGATTTGTAGGGGGCCAAGCTCATCTTCCTATTGGCCAAAAAAGCACTAACCTTTGCTACCGCACGAGAGGCTGTTGTAATGTTATTACTAAAAATTCTTATTTAAACTTTTAATAATATTAAAATTTTTAAATTAAAAAAGTTTTGAAAAAATATATATATTTTTTTAATTTTGATTGTCTCCCTCACCCCTTAATATGCCTCCAAAGTTTTCTTTTAGGGGGTTTTGCCTAGTATTATGCCTAGAAAGATATTAAAAAATTTTTTTCAATAAATAAAAGATAACTTTTTTTAATTTTTGCTGATGCAAATTTTTTTGGGGCAAATTTTTTTAGATGCGAAATAAGCATGCATGCATGTATTGAGTTTAATATAAAGTGGTGTTATGTTTACAAAACTAGATTATGTGAGCTACTGTACAAAATTTCACAATAATCGTTTTATGTAATCAAAAGTTATATAATAAGTTGTACTTTAAGATATAAATAATACGCCTCAAACACACTAACACACGTACATAAGTACGTACGTATGAAAATTACCTCAATTTTTTTTTTTTTTTTGTTTTATTGAGTTTGTAATGAAAATTTGAGAAATACAAAAAAAAAACCCTTACCCCATTTTTTGACTGATTACCATACTTTTCTCCTTACAGCATAGCTCTAGAACTCTGATTCCAGTACATTAGGCAAAATTATTCGTTATTATATTTTGTTAATTTTAGCAAAATATTTATTAATAAGTTTATGATGTTTTTGACTGGATCTGTTATAAAATGAAAAATTTGGAAAAGAGTTGAAGATGAGAATGAACGAAAATAATGTGAACGTATTTAAACTGAAAAAAAATTATGATTAAATGACATAAAGAAAAGCATAAAAAATTATTGGTGATTATTTTTAATTGATGGAAAGTGTGTTAAAATATAAGAAGTAAATGTAAATGTAATAAGAGAAGTATGCATTCTTTATCTTTAAATAAAAATATTATCCTATTTTAACTTCAACTTCTCATTTTTGTCAGTAGTAATTTCATAAACTATACTGTTATTTTTATAATAATTGTGTATCTCCTGAGGAGGAATAATAGAATTACATTTTTATTTCATTATTACATCTCTGAGATAGGTTATTGTCTTTTATACACTTTTGCCCATTGTAATCTTACAGTCCATTAACTTATGATATTCCCAGTGTTATTTAAACAGTCCCTGCATAGAACGGTTTAGAACAAAATGAAATTTTAAACGGTTATTTTCAACGAAACAGTTCAACTACTCACATGAAAAATAATACTACAGAACTGTTTTTGAGAATTTTAGAGAATAGGTATGGAAAAAATCTCCTTAGCCGTTTTATGCTAGTCGAATTTAGCGAAAACCAAACGGTAAACTCTTTTGTCACCATTGAAATCCACTTGAAATATTTATCAGTTCAAACTTCGATTACACAAATGGCAACTCAACACTATTGAGACTACAACACTTGGCAAAATCAGAGAAATCCAATCAGTTCAGCTAATTGGAATAACCTACAGAAAAGTATTAATTTTAGATGAGTTTAATTATAAAACGAGAGTTTTACGCCATTCATTTAAGGAGAAAACATCACATTTCATGGTCATATCGATCGCTTCAACTATGTTAAAATTTCATACGTCTTCGATAGCATGAAAAAGCGTGTATGAATGAATAACTATACATAACTACAATACAGAAAATATTTCCAACAATTATTATAATATAATCGTTTGGTGTTTATATAATACATTTATTTTTAATATAATTTAATACACAGTGACCTTTATTTCACTGTGTTCCTTACAACGAGCTAAATCTCAATTATAATTTATAATTTCATACTCTACTGTCCCACGGTAACGATTCCTGAAAAATATCCGTTAATTGAACCCTAGAATCTAAAATTTACCGAAAACATAGGATGTCGATTTACTCGATCGACCACTTTATTCGTAATTCTATTTTAATTAAATGCCTTCGCCGTATGATGCTAATAAATAAAATTTATGTAATTTTTTTTTTTAATTGTACCATATCATTATAAAATGTTTTCAATAAATTTTCTGAAATTTAAACGTTTAGATATTAATTCTTGTTTCTTCTGTTTATGTAATTACGGTGAGGAAATTGAATGGATTTTTAATTTTGTAAAGTTATAATTGAAAGTGCAGCAAACTGATTGTCAAGAGCAGTGAGGAGGAGCAATTGATAGGAAAGGGGCGAAGAAGATATTAGGGGTTGATTGAGGGGGTGGAAGGGTTAGTTTTATTGCGCAGACTCCTACCGGTCCCATAAGACCCTGCATTGCAGCCCGGTCTGCCACAGTTTCAGCCAACCCCCGTCTCTTGTCGTCGACGATCAACCGTCTTACTTCAGTGCGTTAAGTAACCATATCTTATAGAAGACCATACCATCTTACTTTGTATACACACTTAAAATCTTTTACATACAATACTGAACTTGACATACGACACTAAAGTAACATCTTAAAAGCATTTCTATCTTTTTATTTCTGTTGTTTTTCGTAAACGATAACACGCGATTGTAACTATTTTTTTATTCTTTTTAATTTGATATTAGTACAGAGAATAACAGTAAATTTTATACTCGATAACGTAGAAAATTATTTCTAATCTTACAATAAAAATTCATTGTCACTAAGATCAAGGTCAACATGCAAAGATTCGATAAATCAAAAATATAGTTAACTTTTAAATTCAAAAATAGTTGTATCGGTCTAAATTTTTATTTTAAATATAAAATTATGTAATACTATAGTAATTTTTTTAATGGAAAGGTTAATAATAATCTTAAAATATATTATGACGTAACTCAACTAAATTTTTATTACAGTTATTTTTTAGTAAATGTATCATGTTATACAAAATTTTACACATTTAAAAATTACTAAAACAGGAAAATAAATTTTTCATTATTTCTTAAAACATACAATTTAATAGGGATTAAATTTTTTCCAAATTATAAATTTATTTAATTCACTAATGACGTGTATAGTAATTGTTGGTTTAAAACTTATGCTTTACACAGATTTTTGTTTTAAATTTATCACAAAACTTTTTTTGGCATGAATTGCACAAAATTTAATTTTTTCATCTATTGAATTTTAGATTAGTTAAAGTCTAAACACAATACAATAGCTTTTTAATATGTTAATTTTTTAGTAAAATTTGTTATACTTTTGCTCATATTAATTATAGTTTAATATATAGAGCTAATTTTTAATGTTAAAAAACAACTTCACAGTTGCCTGTTTTTAAATGTTAAATTTTATATGCTACTTAAAAAAAATTACTTTTTAAAATGTTTTTTTTTTTTTTGGCTTTGTAAAAGATTTTCATTGTCTGAATATAAATTCAGAACATTTGCTCATATTTATGGTATTCAATCAAAATATTTATTTTATTTTATTTTTTTATTATTATCATTTTAAGATTAGTAGATCAATTGAAAATAAACTTTATAAAAATTTCATAATCTTAATTTTTAGAGGTTAATAATATATTTAACAGTCTTCGTTTTTCTTTAATTGTATAATGCAGTAAAATCTTAATTGTGTGTAAATCTATTTCTAAATCTTTGTGTAGATTATTATAAAATTAAAATTAATAGCTCTGATACTGTTATTTAAATGAAAACTTAATGGAAGTTAAATAAGTTTTCTTTGTAACTGAATTAATTTATTTTATAATAAGCGACTTAATTTACCTTTTATATACTAAAAGAAAATATTTATATAAATTAAATGTCTTAAAGAACATTATTTACTCAGAAACAAGATATTTTTATTAAAATTCGAAGAAATAGAAAAATAATTTCTGGCTTTTTATTTTAACTTAAAAACAAAAAAAAAATCTTTTTATAACGTGTATACAATTTTTAGTGTCTATTAGTAATTCGTTTATAATTAACTTTCAGCAAGTTACAATCAGTGGTTAAAACACAATAAAAATGTAGTATAGTGGACTTATATAGTATTATAATTTCAATGACTATTATGTGCCTAAAAATGACAATCTGACTGTGCATCGTTCAATCGTAATGGAGTCAAACCGGGGCCTGTAGGCATGCAGGCCAATCCCGCACAACACCAGCCTCCGCCGGTAAGTTGTTTATACTTTATTTTTGTGGTGAAGATACTTTTCTTACAGTAATTTACACTTTATAAATTAAATTAAATGTTTTTTAAATCTTTTTTATAAATCTAACAATTAGATTTTTAAATTTGTATGTATTTTAAATGACTTAAAATCACTTTATTCTTGTCTTGTATTAACAGTTTAGATTATTACTCAAACCTTAACCTTTTATGGTCTTGATATTCTTTTACGCTAGATAGCCTCTACAAAATTACATAAACAAGGTTTAAATATTTTAATATAAGGATTTTTTTATTATTTTCTCTGAGCGTCTAAAATAACTTTTTGTTTGAAAACATTCGAAGTAAAAAGAAAAGTTTTTTATGACTTTCAGACGATAATTAATAAAATTATCATGTTCTACTAGTCTTTTCTAAAAGACTATTAGAATAAGAGTAAATTATTATAAGAATAATTTAAATTCTCTTAAATTATTTATATCTCATTGAAATTATTCTTCCAAAGGTCTCTTCGAGCTAATTATCAGATATTATCTTAACTCTGAAAGGCCTTTAAAAGAGTAAATCAATAAATTTGAAAGTAATTTATAATTTTTGGTAATTTTAAAGCATTTATAACATTTTTAAAATTTTTTATTTAATAAACTAAACTGTTAATTGCCCTAAAAATTCTACGTTGAAGTATTACTACTCTGAATCTGATATTATGTCGTAAAATTCATTAAACTGATTTCTCATACTAATATTCAAAAGTTTTAACCCTAAACTTAACAAAAAACTGTATAAATTTAAAATAAAATACCAAGCGTTCAAATTATAAATGAATGCTGAAAAGAAAAAAATTGACTTTCGTGGAATCTGAACTTGAAATTTCCCCCTCCTATCACTCGTCCACTAGTGGACGAGTGATAGGAGGGGGATGCATACTAGCCTCCTATCTAGCCACTAGAGCTCAAGCCAGTGCAATATACACAGTTGACTGTCCTTTGAGAATAGCAAACATCTACACTATTAAAGTTCCACTTGAAAAATTCAAGCCTAATTTCTTTGTAAATTTTCTTATAATTTCCTCTTTTTATGTTTGCCTTAATCGAAGCCATTATTTAAGTTTTGATTTGTACTGACGTTCTCTATGCGTTAACTAAAATTCAGATTATATTTTAATATTCAATAAAATAATCTTATTTTTACATATTTAAAAAGTTTATTTTTTTAGATTATAATATACACTTGTTAATAGTAACAGTAAGCAGTAAGTTAGTACTACACCATTAGAATGGGTAATTACGAATACTTCTGCATTACAAAAACTAAAACATATCACTGTTACTTTTCTTACGTATTATAAAGATCAAACACTATAGCAATCATTTTTCTTTCAAACCCTGCTAAAATCCAGTAGCTGATCAAAATTTTTTTGTATTTAAATAACTTAAAATCACAAATTATTAGTTAATTTATCGCGGTAGAATTATGCAATTACAGTTTATTATTATTTACTTTAAAAATCATCTAAGTTCAACTTCTACCAGGTAATCTGCAACGGACAATTGTGATGATAGAAATTCTAACCATTTTCGGTGATAATATTATCCCCACTTTTCTTGAGAAAATAATGGTACTAGATGTTTTAATTTTAGTCTTTCTTACTTAATTTATTAATATATGAATATATCTGTACCTATAAAGCAACTCCTGACTGACTGATTATAAAGACAACATACCGTGAGTGATTCATAATCAATGCCAAGCAAAGATTACTGAAGATAAATTGGTGAAAAGTTTTCTACACGTCCTTCTGATGGTGTAAGTGCACAACAATAAAGGATTTTGTTTAAATTCCCTGTTGAAAGAAACTACAATGAAACTGAAATTACTGTTGAAAGGGAGTAACACATAATTTTTTTTTTTTTTTATTTATCGGTAACAAATTAAAATATCAATTTGTTTCTGTTGTGTTTAATCTTCATGTGAATATCACTTTTTAAATTAGACCTTGAAAGGAGTGTGAAGAAAGGTAAATATTTTGAATAATGAATTTTCTTCATTTCCAAATATACTAAACGAGATATTCACTAGATTGGCACTTGCAAATACTCTTCAGATAAATATTTAATAACCATTTTCGAGTTTTTTTGAACTTAGATTTTTTAAGGGTTGTGACGGTGTACGACGGTGGCTCAGAACTAACACAGCCACTCTTACTTATATGCAATGCGTCTGGCTGCCTCCAGTACTTGACAAAAAAAACATAAAATAAGAAACGAAATACGATCACCTTCTAATAGTTTCTGCCGGGTAACGCTAAGAACTGGACAAAATTTACAAGTACTAAATTCATTTATTTATTTATTTAATTTGTAAATTAATTTACAAGTACGAAATTCGGGTAACCAGTTACAACTAATATTTTTAAGGAAGTCCTACTGTTTTGAAACACACATTTTCTTAGATCGCTCAAAGTTTCGGGTCCTGTACTGACCAAACTCTTACTCTGAAAAAAAATTAAAATAGGCTAATATTTTTTATAAATTGAAAAGGCTTTAATTTTTATTTATCATTGTTATTCTCACAAGCATAAGTTTAATGAACACAGCGGAGTCCAAGGGACAGAGCTCGCTGGCAAGACGGGAAGAGCGAGCGAAGCAAGTCCTGACCACGACGGGAAACACAAGTAGCTATGTAGTGAGGGTGAAGCTGGGTCGGAAATGCTAGTATGAACTTAATATATATATATATATATATATATGCTTATGCTTAGTGTATATTGAGCAGAGGTCTTCACAACAATAATTTTCAGGTCTTCAGTATTTGTACAATAATTTTACTTAACGTACATTGTTATTGAGGTTAGATATTGTTAGGTCAGTGTT
>JAAAKQ030187708.1:0-12129 GCA_010016005.3 Zanna intricata | reverse complement strand
GGCCTCGGCCAATGGACGAACCCGTACGTAGTGGCCAGTCCGCTGATCTTCGAGTGCCTGGAGCCGTCATGACCGCCAATATATATAATGTCATGTCGTTTTATAAGTCTTTCTGAAAGAAATCTCTATCTCCTAAAATTTATACTAAAATCTCTTCAACCAAAAATGAACAAAGATCAGCCGAATTTCCTTTTACACTACATCTCAAACGATTGTGTTAAGTGTTTTTCTATCTTCCTTTCTACATTTTTCGCTGCAGATACGTGGAACAATACAAATATTTTAAAGAATTTCATTTAATTCCTACATTTACGTTTTGATAATAGCGAATAGTTTTTTTCTGCATAAAAATGGCTTATGCATCTTTTGTAATTTTACTACCTAAATAAAGAAAATTGAGCTGCATCAGCTGTATTTTTTTCTGTTTTAGTATTTAATTACTCAAAATCCTCTCTTTTATCATATATTAACACTTCAGGTTTAATCTTGGTTATTTTGACATTGAATTTCTCCCCCAACAATTAATTCACACTATTCATGACTTCTTTAAACTTATTCCTTGTTCAACCAAAATAACAATATCATCAGAAAATTTTATTATTTTTATTTGTTGTCTTAAAACTATTACTCGGCCCACAAAATGTTGTATCTTATTATTATTATTATTTTTTTTATTGTACAAATATTAGAGTAAATTGGAAAAGTTATATCCTCGTTCCTTGTACTTCTTTTAGTATTGAAGATTGCCTTTCCTCAATTTTTTAATCTTATATCGATCTTTGCTTTTATTAAATTTATTATATATATATATATATATATATATATGTATATTTTAATAGGAAAATATCTTATAAAAAATAGTACTATTGTGTTACTGAGTTTTAAATAATTTATTTATCTAATCGTTTCTATTATGTACTTTAACCAATCAATTCTCTATATTAATTTTATATTTTATGATGTTACTGTTGTAGATGTTTTCCCCCGCGATTATCCTTGATCCTTCTGGGCAAAGGATGGAACAGCTCCTTTTGTTACCGGTAGAGTAGCATACCTTTTTATTCTTGACCGTGATCTATATATTACGTATAATTAATTTAATGATTCGAGTAAAATATTTATATTCCGGAAATGTAGGTCATTCTGTGAATAGTAAACAATTCTTTGTTATTGATCTATTTTTCTGAAATTCTGTTCCACTCGAAATACAATGACCGCCAATTAAATTGGACAAATGTAGTTTTACAAAAATACAAATAATTAATCCGGTTTCAATTAAGGTAATTAAATTAATAATTATTAAAGTTCATAATGCAATATCTAAGTTAATTAATTCAAACGACGTCATTATATTTAATTATATCATTCTGTATTACGATATATATAACGACTTCAATAACAATAATAATAAATGTAATACAAAATTAGTTACGAAGCAGTTATTTAACATACGCTAGTACAGAGGAGCTAATAAATTTGCGATAAGTTAACTCGTTTTACTTTCACTAATATCAATGTAATGAAACATAATGTTTTTATACTAATTCCATTCAATATGAAAATGTTATTATTATTATTATTATTATTATTTTAATGCATTATTGAATAGCTTTAGGTAATATATGCATTAGCTGTTGTTTTGACCTAATACTGGATGGCAATGAGACGTAAAACCAGTCAATAAAAAGAAATACATATACGTAAAAAAATATATATATTATAAGAATAAAGTATTAGTTACGATGCACGTTGACATTTTACAGTTAAAATATGGTAGGAGGGATAAAACTTGATAATAAACACCTAACAATTTATTTGAAATATTATTTTTTGGATTAAGTAAGAAAAATAAAAATTATTATTTTAATTGACCTCTTTATAAACATCGTAAAAAATTTTGTTTGTTTTTTTAAGAAGAGTGATAAAATTAATTTAGTAAATATAAACAAAACAGTAGAACTAATTTATAGTAATATACTGCATTATATATAAATTTTCACCACACCCTTTTATGTTTAAATATAATTTATAACTGAACATAACTTAAACAATAAGAAATATACACTTTATAGTTTAACATTCATTAAGTTTATACTCCTTACCTTCTGAACCCTGCTGGTTTAAGATCGTAATTTATTTAGATCAACAAAGAATGTATAAATTTTTAAATATTTCTATTTTCATCATTAAGAATTACATAAGTATTTGGTAACATCAGAAAGTTAAACAAGGCTCGGTTGATAAAGTTTGCAAACTCGCTTGCTACACGGAGAAAAAAGGTATTATCAAGTTGGGCGTGATAGCACATGATAGCAAAAACCCCCTTCTACAAATCTGCGATAATCCGTTGAAATCCGTTTACCGGTTTGTTTTCAGCAGCTGTTTAAATGGAGTCGAGTACGGCCAATATGTCAACACGGTTAAAACAGCGCGCAGTGATCGAATTTTTAACAGCAGAAAATGTGAATCCTACGAATATTTTTTCATTGTTTAAAAAAGATTTACAGCAGTGAAACTGTTGATAGGAATGCTGTGAATAGATAGATGTTGAAATTTCGTGACTGTGAAGCTGGTAAAACGAAAATTGAGGACGCAGCTCACACCGGACGACCAGTTTCTCTGACTGACGAGGTATTGCTGGAGGACAATTTGCTTCAAAGTGACCAGCGATTCACCCAGCAACGTATCGCTATTCAGTTAGGCATATCTAAAAAACGAGTAGGCCATATTATTGAGCAATTGGGTTACCGTAAAATCTGTACACGATAGGTACCGCGCAAACTTTCTGATGGCTCTCGGCAAGTTGATGTTTGAGCCTATTCCGCATCCGCCATACACGCCGGATTTGGATCCTGACTCACGTAGGGTGCGACTTCCACTTCTTCCCTCATCTCAAGAGGTATGTCAAAGGTAATCATTTCACCAGTGACGATGAGATAAAGGAAGTCGTGACCACTTGGATCCGAGAAAGACCGCCATAATTTTTCAGTGACGGAATGCAAAAATTTGTCACGCGTTGGAAAAATATATCTGTGTAATCAGAGATTATACTGAAAAATAAATACTGCAATTTGTAGCTAAGGTATTGTATTTTTATTCATTCCAATATCTCTATTCATTCTTATGCTACGTATGTATGTGCAAACTTTATCAGCCGAACCTTGAAATAACATCCAAATAACATTAGATTACCTCCTTTCCATTCCTTTAAATTGATGCTCAAAGACCAAAATTAGTGAAAGATGCTTTCATCTTTCATTTGATAATATAAACTGCTAGACTACTTGTCGTTGTCAGGACTATAATTAAGTTTTTAAATTACAGTGAAATAAAATTGTTCAGCAGAAATTTTTTTAACAAAATTTTTATTAGATATTCTTGAAAATATATGTACAAGTATGCACAAATAATAAAAATTATAAAAACAAATTTTAAATTACAAGTCATTTTTACAATAAAAATTAATTACATATTAACTCTACCTGACGCTTTGGAATAATGGGATCTGGTCGGGAACGTATCTTAACTTTTATTTTTGGTGTAAATTAGCTCCAAGCTTTTAAGTGCATCGGACTTTATTTTTCAATAACATTTAATCATGTTTACATCAATGACATAGATTGTAAATTACTAATTGACGTCTCATTTATTTTTAATGGAAGAAAATAATTCGCCCAGTTCAAATTCATCGGCGATACGTATGAAGAAGGTGTAATGAACGAGACAAATATTCAGAAATTGTGTCGGTTAACAAAGAAGGAAGAACAAAAGAGGATAATAAAGAAAGATCCGAATGCCCAATGTCATCACTGAAACGTTTTCTGACCGAAAAAGTAACTTTCTGATTCATTAACTGGCTCTTAAGGGAAACCATTAATGTAGAAAACTACGGGGAAAACCTAAAAAATTACTGTATACTGTACAGAAAAATCATACTATTCTCACTAACGAGGTCTATCTGCATCACGATAGCGAACTCAAAACGCGACAGAACAGTTTGAAAAAATGTTTCAATTGAAAGTTTTGGACCATCCTCTAAACAGCCCGGATTTGAAACCATTTGGTTTCCATAATTTCTTGAAATTATAGAGATTTTTAAGAGGAAAATTAATGAAGGCCGATGTTAATGTCCACTAAATTTTCATCGACATGTTTTCACCGATAGTTGGTAAATATTCAGTGAGGAGATAATCAAGTCTGTCTCTCGATTTCAAAAATACTTGGTCTGATGTCAAAGGATTAAAACTGTATTTTAAAACATATTTTAATTGTAAAAAAAGAAAAATTTAAAGTTACAATAAATTATCAGCTTATGACAAAAAATTGTTACGTAAAGAATAAATTTAGTTTATGCAAACAGTTTATTTTTCACGTGTATGAGGAATTTATAAACTGAAGCGCCCGTAAATTTCAATACAACAATTACAGCATTATTTTTGCAGTAGCAAGAAAAGATAAATTCCCCACTACAATTTTGACATATTATAATTTCAAATTACTAATAAATTAATTTTCTGAAGAATAGAACGTGAGATGATGAAAGAGTATACAAGATAAAAACAAACTTACTCTCAGATTAATCCTGGAAACAAACTCAAATATACTCTAATTTTAGGGGTTAAAGAAAAACAAAATTACTTGAATAGAATTTGGATTAGAACGAAAGTAATTTCATAAAGTAGAATGGAATAAAATGTTTACGATTAATAAAAAAAAAAAAAAAAAAATAATAGACATTAAAGATTCAGAAAGAAAAAAAATTCCCACTTTTTAAAACAATCAGTAAACTAAATTAAGGGTAGAAAATGAGAAAAGACAAGCTGCAATACAGAAAGGATTAAGTCAAGATTTTAGCCTGTCCCTTTTGCTTTAATTTGTTTATGGAAGAAGTAATAAACTAAAATAAAATTTTGTGGGCGGAACAACAATCCAGGGGTCAAAACTTAAAATGTTTAAGATTCCCTGATGATTTATTCTGACTAAAATTTTGAATGAGTTAAAAATAAATTAATGAACTGTTTATTCATTTCTTGGGTAGAAATAAAATTTCATTTGAAAACAAACGAAGTAATGAAATCTATTGAACTAAGAATACAAGGAAATTAAATATTAACGTGAGGAGAAAAAATATACCAGAAGTCGAAGGTTTTAATTAATAAAGTAGTAAATACAAAGAATAAAGTAAAAAAGGTATATAAAGTATACTGGGACAATGCAAGAGAGCTTATACAGGGAAAAGTAAAAAACTGGTATTAAACATAAATTTTAATATTGGAAATTCTTACAAACATTTGTTTGTAGGTAGTAGAAGGATTTATGGCAGCGTAATGTGGACAACAGGTGAGGAAAACAAATTATTCTTTCATTTTATTTTTAGAAAAACTAAACAAAATGGTATATAATGCGTTCTTTAATATTTAAAATTATATATCCGTTTGATTTTCATTACTGAAAAACTGTTATATAGCGTGATTCATGGAGAATATAAAAACTTTCAGGATATGTTCTCTACTGGTAAAACTAGAGAAGAAAGTTCATGTAAACATAGGTTCGGATACGCTTCGTTATCGAGTGTTGGTTGGCAAAAGAGTTCGCCCTGATTTCTGCTCCTTCGATAAAAAACCAAACTATAATTCTTAGGAACAAAATTAAGGGGTAAATTTAAAGATTTTTTTTATGAAATAACGTGAAGAATTAAAAAAAGAATCCCGAACTGCATTTTTAGTAGTTTTTGAGAAATTTCAGGTAAAATAAAAAAATATTGGAGACAAAAAATACAATAATTTATGTTTGGCGCAAAATAACTTTGTTAAATGGGTATTAAACACATAAAATTTTACTAGCAATAATTATAAAATAAATTCTATATTTTTGTATTTATTAACGACTAGATAAATTAATCAACTAATTGGTTTGGTTTAGTAATAGGATTTAATTAAATTGACGCATAGCAGATAAGCCTAAAGGCAAAATTTTATACTAATTTATTATAAGGTGTACAGAGTCCATAATTGATGGAGTGAAATCACAACTGACTCTCAATTTAACCATTGTTAGATGTAACAATCATAATGATCGTTAATAACATTCATGAATGAAATTAATAAATTTATTTTCCTTAAACTTTCATAATACTAAAATTATCAGCTATTAACAAAAATCGATCAAATAAATAATTTTTTATTATTATTATTAAAATTTTAAAACGTCTCTCATGAACTATTTAAAATTTCGCTTTTATTTTAATAGCCAGATTCAAGCTACAGGTAACCGTGTACAGTAATTTCAAGGAAAAGGACCATGGGTGAAGAAAGACAGAGAAAGTGGGTGGAGATCTTGGAAATGATGGATACGACGCATAGTAGTAAAAAGGCTTGAAATTTGATAAAGAAACTTAATGGTGATAGAAAATCATTAACTCAATCTAGTCAAATAACTTTCAACTAAATAGCACATCAACTTCTTTTGAATGGGAAAACCCAATATGTAAATTATAAGCGGCAAAAAGGTACCACAATTCCAGCAATTTTTAACATGTTCAGCACTTCTTTCAGAATGCAAGAACTTGAAAATTGTATAAGTAGTATGAAAATTGGGAAAGCCGAGGGAGAGGATGATATTTGTACAGAGCAAATAAAACATTTCGGAAACGAAATGAACCCAAGAGCTGGGTTCTTAAACTCTTTAACAACTGTGCTACTAAATACGTTATCCCGAAACTATGCAGGAAATCCAAGGTGGTCGCACTTCTCAAACCAGGCAAAGCTCCTGACGAACCCAGCAGCTACAGATCTATATCACTCCTCAGCCAGATGAACACCCATGGCTTTGCGAGAGAATGATCGTCCTAGAACGCATTCAACTAATCATTGAACAAAAACTTATTCTTCAACAAGCTGGGTTTAGATCGGGCAAAAACTGTACAAGTTTTAAAGTTGATAGAACACATCGAACAGGACTTTCAGGATAGGTCGACGTATGCGTTGCATACGTTGACCTATTCTCTCGCAATAAAGGTGAAATCGTCCTGCAATAAGGCTAGGAACTGTGGGATAATTTCTTGGTAGACGGCAGCACCCAAAGGTTTTTAAAGAAACAAGGCTTCTATTATTTGGGCCTTGAAACCGCATACGCCTATTTTTTATGGGTGTAGGGAAGATTCAAAGAAAATGTGCGGGTTATCAGCAGCCCAGGTTCGATAGTTCTAACTAACATACACACAAAGATAATCAGCATTCTCCTCCCTGCAATATGAGCTGAACATAGTGAAATGTTCTTCTCACAGCTTAGTCTCCACAAAGATTTAAGAGAATCTTGTAATTGCCATTTTAATGTCCTGTATGACCTGCGTCGTTAAAAAGTGATCCGAGTCGTACACATTTCTGGTCTAACACCGAAACTGTTTAACAGATGTTTTAACTAACTTCTGAATAACAGTTTTTACCGGTACTTCCTTTTCAAATTTCTCCCTGAACTTTCGCCTACACATAATATGAGATTTCATCTCTAAATAAGTTTCCATCAAGAATATACATTTTTCAGCAGTAAATCGTATTTTAACAAAATACAACACACGATTACGCAATCTTGTTCAGAAGGTAATGCCTAACACAGACTGGCAATACTCAAATGTGCAGGTAATAAACACCCTTACCACTCCAGCTCCAGTCGTACCAATATCTTCCACATAATTTTAACCATCTCATACAATAAATGCATATTAACAAAAATTAAAGTGTAACTACTAAATTATTGGAACTCTTTTAAGTTAAACACCCTGCATTAAAGAGGAATTGTCAAAATCTGTAAAGAAGACTACTGAATGTACCGTGATAAAAACGTATGTACCTTTGTTAGGTATTGCAGTTATTATGAAAATAAATAAATATACAAATCAAACAGTACATTATTTTAAAAGCAAACAATTATTTTAATAAAACTCAAAATTTTGTTTTTAGCATTTTTTACAGTACAAATTTCATTAGATGTCTAATTTGATTTAGAAAAAATTAAAAAAAAATTAAGCTAAAAGCAGAACTCACTATTTAGTATGTATAGGCGCAGTGTTTATGTGCTATTGCTGTTATACATCCTCAAAACATAATTTTTGAAGCTCTTTAATTTATAATTTAATAAAATAAGTATACAACTGATTATATCTGACACATACCAGGTATGTGAAAACTCACAACTCATGAACTGAAGCCGTAGGGAATATAACAAAAAATAACCGTCCGTATGATAACTGAACTTTTGAGTACTACTTAGGAAATTTTTTTTAAGAAATAGATTTTTTACTTTCTTCAGCCACTTTTTATTAAATTAACATGGTAAATTTTAAATTTTATTTTAAAGGCAAACATCACAATTCTATGATAAATGTATAAAATAACAATTGACTTTAAAAACTGAACTAAATTAGAAAAAGTAAATAACAAACAAAACTTTTAATTCTTTAAGTTTTTGACATTTTAAAGTCAAAGTTTAAAGATGAATTGAATAGGTATTATTCCGTGCTTTTTAGTGCGTTTTGCAAATGTCTAATTTCATACATTTTTAAAAGTTCATTTTATTATACATCTTTTTTAAATTATTATATATTTTATTATAGAGTTTTTTAATTTTTGTATAAAATAAAGATATGATGCGACCAAAATCAATGATTCTTCCAAGTCTCTAAACATGAATTATGGAAAAATTAACTAAGTCAAAAAATTACCATATCTGGGAGAAAAAATTTAAAATAATAGTTTAGATAAAGAAACCGATCAAACTAAAGCGAGAAAAATCGAAATGGCTTACCGACTAATAAAAGATATTTTTAAACAAAAAGGACATTTCAATAAAGGCCAAAATCCGCATTTCAATACGGTAATCAAATTAGAAGCCCTGTCCTCAACAGGATGCATCTTCAATTTGATACCAGGAGAAATAAATGAATAGAGAAAATCAAAAGGAAAATCTTGAGAAATCAGAGAATCGATAAAAACAGGTGAAAACAAATTAAGAAGTCATACAAATATAATGAGGCTGAAAAAAATGTCACATTCCATAAGAAAAAAATTCCTAGGCCATCTTATAGGTATGATTAATAGATGATTAAAAAAAAATCTTCAACAAAAAGAAGTTTTTTAAAACTTTTACAATAAAAAGAAGGGAAATTAATGGACCTCAGTGGTTCAGAAAGACCTAAAAGAAAAGAAATGAAAATATGTGAAGAAATAGTACAAGATACAATAATGTTCAGCAAACCGCTACAAGATTTCAAGGCTTCTAACAGAAGGAGAAAAAGAAATCAACTATGTCTGGTCAGAAAAGAGAAATTAAAACCAAAGCTAAATTATTGGAAGACAAAAAAAGAAAACCCTTAAAACAAACAGATATGAATGCAAGATGTTGCTTCACGTAGTTCTTAGTCGGTTAAGCTCAAAAATGATATTTAAAATAAGGATTTAATAATAACGTTCGCAAATAATACAAAAACGGGGAGTCTGCATCTTGGTAAAATGAAACGTAATATGAAGAATAGACACAGTCTGATAATGACCCCAACATAAGGGCTGTCTGGAATCCGGGAATAAGTATAATTTTTTTTCTCTACGTTTTCCAACAAATATAAATAATTATTAACTATCAAAATGACAGCAAGCTATTACGATATAATAAAAAAATATTAAATTATGAAGAAAAAAAAAAAGCTGAAAATATTTATGCAAAAAATGTTAATTTTTGTTAAAAAAAAAATCTTCTGCTAAAGATATCTGAAAAAAACTTTAAAAAAAATTTCGAAATTGGTCCAATGTTAACGCTGAATATACGTAAAACAAACCGTACAGAATAACATTTTTTTTATTTTGATCTGTTAAAAAGATTCAGTGTAACTAATTCCTGTATAACTAGTAATCATTAAAATATTCACAATAAGAATTTCTGCTGTCAGTAAACCTCGTGAATACTTTAAAGAAAATTTATATAACTTTCAATGATTACAAAAAAATACTCTCATTCCTCATGCGACTTTAAACTGGAAAAAATTAATAAAAAAAAATCCGAAAAAAAAAAAATAAAACAAAACAAAATTAAACGATCGGTTATTCCGTAAAAATTGTTATAACAATGTAATTATGTAAGCAATGTACATTTTCATATCAGTTTCTTTTAATATGAAACAAACATATAAATAATAAAAATAAAAATGGTACATCACACTAATACTTCCCTATTCTATAAGTTTGGATTCTAAAAAGGTACGGGTAACTTACTACTTCATTAAAAATATTTATTTTAAATGTCAAAGTATGATACTAAAAAAGTTTTTTGAAACATAAAATTACATACAATTTCAAATTCTCACAGCGACCTCTAGTATCATTAAACAAAAATTATCTGGATATTTAGTTTTTTCTCCCATTAAAGACAGTACACTTTAATTATATATATTAATTTTTGATTATAATTATAGAGAAAAAAAAAACATTACTTTCTCATTAACTATTCAATATCAAAATACGTAAAAACAATTTTATTTCGATGCAGTTTTATTTTTTGGTACCCATAAATATCTCTTATTCGTGAAGTAACTTTTAGATGTATTACAGGCTAGGATTTGAAGTTAATTAAATTCTAACAAGAATCCTAGTCAGGATGAGGGACAAACTACGTTATTATTAAAATCTGAGTTCGCCAGAAAAGATCTGTTTATTTTCCATTCAAAAGGAACATATTTAACATAAACGACCAAAAATGTTTCTTGTTTTTATAAAAAATAAGGTAACAAACCTACAAGAAGGAAATGATTATTATTAAAATAATTATTTTAATGATCGGAAAATTGTTTTAAATTGTAGTTATGATAATTTTCATAACTATTGTCACTTCAAGGGTGACAATCATTAGAATAATCAAGTTAAAAACAATACGAAATGATTATTTTTTTAATAACGTGAGGCTCCGCCTAGATCATTAAAATGTTCCCAGAATTTTCCATAAAACGATTTTATTATAAAAACTAGCTATTTTTTTTTTGTTATATTTCAGAATTTTGATAACGTGAATCATTCTTACAAGTTTGAGTTTGACTATATATAGATATTTCAAGTGTAATTTAATGTTAATGTATTTTTTTTTATTTTAATCTAATTCAAAATTTTAATTAATGTAATAATTGGTAGGGTACGGGGTGGTTGTCCTTGCACTGAATGCAATCAAGCATTAACAGTTAGTATTTTGCTAGTTTAAGTGAACTTGTATGTGCACTCTACTATTATAGATCACAAGTGATCTTATTAAAAAATAAGGAGTGGCTTTATATGAGTAAATATAGCGTTCCTATCACATAATAACAAAAAGCAAATTATGTAATAATCTGTATCCATGTGTTTAACAAAGAAAAGGATCATTACTTTTAGAAATTGAAATAATTTACTCTTTTATATTCGGATGTCAATAAATTAACAAATTTCATTCGTATATCTTTGAACAAAAAATTAATTCATGATCGGAACACTATAGAATCTAAGATTTAAAACAAATAATTTTACTAAGTAAAAAGGCTTCGATTACAACCGATTGGTGTTCGTAAAAAGAACGTCTGGTTTGGATTAACTATTTTTTTCCTAAAAAATGCTCAATTTTTCACTTTCTATTTGCAGGATTAAAAATTAGCTTTATCCATAATGAAAAATATTTGTTAAGTATTATTTGAAAGACTCAGTATATATTTTAAAACTTTGGAGTCCAAATTCCTTATGCCTCTATTTTCGCACGCAATTAATCGCTACACTTATAATTTCAATCATAAGGAAAGAGATCAGGACTCCTTAGGATATGTAAAATGTACCAGAACTTAAGATCATATTTGTTACATGCTTCATCATCACAACCCCTGTAGGGGAAGACACCCACCAAGTGACGATTCCAGTCGCCACACCACCCCTTCCGGTCCTTGCCCTGAGGGGCTTTACCGGGAGTCGTCTTATTGACCTCCGTACTGATTACATATCTCAGTCATCAGCCAGGCCTCGGTCGGGATGCCCCCGATGCAAATGCCGCGGGGTCGACATTTAGCATCAGAGTAAGATACCTCAGCAGCAAACGCCCTCGCCGTAGGCTTAGGTCGACCTACACGTA
>JAAAKQ030187663.1:0-12130 GCA_010016005.3 Zanna intricata | reverse complement strand
CGCGTTAACCACTAGACCAACCCGGTGGGTTAACACTTCCTGACTTGAATATTAAATACTGTTCCAGTATTCCTTAGTGGTATGTAAGCGGATAAATTATATAATTTGAGAGTGGTGTTGATTGAAAGTTGTTTTTTTTTTTCAAATAATTGCAATAAACTCATTCGATATAATCCCAGATATTTTTTAGCACACTTTATCGGCTGACGTGTATAATTTTTCCTCCACAGATCGGAGGAGGTTTTTATTTTATTTTCTGATATTTTGAATCCGACTCCAAATGATGAAACAGAATTACACGGCATCAATATACACAAAAAAAAAAAAAAAAAGTTAAATTCTTTTAAAAACCATCATTCAAGTAAAATATGTAAACAAACATATAATTCATAAATATCTTTTTTAAATAACATTTATGTTTGAAATGGTATTGTAATCGCAAAAAATTTCAGATTTCCGCGGAAATATCCATTTTTATCATTCCTAATATATTTTTAATAGTTTTGGCGTAATATATCTCGCATAACCCAAAAACAATGGCTAATTATTTTTGGGTTATGCAATGATGGCATATTACTGCACTTAAGAATGTCAAAAATCTACATTATGTTGGATTTTGAGTTTTTTTGGACACTTTTGATTTGAAAATCGTTTTTAAACCCGACTATTTTTTTGAATTTTTTTTTCGTAACAAGTGAAGACATCAACTATTTGATATTTTTGAGTTGCATAATCTCTTCATGTGAATGAAAATGCAATGCAACTAACTGCACGAGCCTCCAGTTACTTGACTCTAAACATAAAATAGAAAAAATTGACCATGACGGGGAAAACGGGGGTAATCATAGATGGCGGGCGAAGCCGCGATGGGGATGCTGGTATAGATACACACACACACACACACACACACACACACAGGCAGAGAGAGAGAGGAAGTGAGAGAGAGAGAGAGATAGAGGGGAGAGAGAAAGAGTGAGGGAGAGAGAGAGTGGTTGGGAGTGGAAAAGGAAGGGAAAGAGAGGGGGGGAGAGAGAGAGAGAGAGAGAGAGAGAGAGAGAGAGGGAGAGGGAAAGAGAGAGAGAGAGGGCGAGAGAGAGAGGGAGGGAGAGAGAGACAGTGAGAAAGTTAGAGAGTGTAGTAGCTAGAAAACTCTATTAATACAGAATTTTTGTTTTCTGAAAATATTTTAAGGGATAAACTAAAGAAATAAATTAAACAATTTTATTTATGTATCGATTTAACTTTAAAGAATAAAAATGGTGCCTATAAGAACTCCATATAAATCTAACTCCACTCTGCCATAAATGTTGAAAAATCAAATTTTACAATCTTTCGTAACTTCTCTTTCATGGAAATCTTGTTTTTTTTACACCAAGATACAATTTATAAAAAATCTGTTTCCAAAATCATATACTAGAAGCCCAGGTGTGAAAGCTAAATTTTATAAGTAAATAAGTTCATTAATTTGCTTCCAGTAGATGGTTATCTTGGCCAAACGTAAGAGACTGTTCAGCATATTAAAAAAAAAAAACAAATACGTTAAAAAAAGATATGAACAAAGACCCTATCACGCTTCATTTTCCTTCTGTCTTCACTTTGTGTTTTTGCAATAAAAATGAGTATTTTTTTGATAAAGATTAGGATAATTATAAGATTTAATACACAAAAAACATCTTCTAAATAATAAACACATATTTGAAAATTTTCACCTTTAACAATTTTTCAGGTTGCCACAATGGAATTTTCAAAGGGATAAATTTCAAGTGTAATTATTTTACAGAAGATGTTCTTGGATACATGTATAATAAACTTTGTTAAGTATCTAAATCCGATTCAAAAATAAAAAAAAAAATTGATAGAAATGAACTAAGGTCATTTGTTCTTATGAATGTTTATTATTTTGATTACATATATAAGTTCATTAAGATTATCCAAATGTATAATTTTTTTTTCTGTTTAGCCTCCGAAATTACACTTATGTATTACTTCAGAGAATGATATGTATGGATGCAAATGAAGTGTAGTCCTGGTACAGTCTCAGATCGACCACCTCTGAGTAATGTGTTTCATTGAAACCCAATCACTAAACAATACCGGTATCCATGATCTAGTATTCAAATCCATACCATTATTAGTATTTGAACCTTACAACTCTTGACTTCGAAATCAGCTTATTTGCGATGTCGCGTTAACCACTAAACCAGCCCGGTGAGCTAAATGCATAGTTTGTACGTGACATTCATAACGATAATGCCACAAAGCGATAATTTCGTAGAAATTATTTAATCGGCCGAAACCTTCTTTATCAGAATTAAAAAGGTTTTATAATGTACGTATTTAGTTTCTATTTATTTATTTACATTATTTTTAAATAAATTGGCATTTTTAACCCCTAATTATACTTTTATGATAATAATTTAAACCACGTAAATAAAGTTAGGTCATATCTTATTATTTGCGTTTGGTGAAATATGATGTGTATGCAATTGTTATATTTATCAATTTGTACAGAAAATAGCTGTTAGCAAATGTTTTGTAACCGTTTAATTATAACATCTTACTCATCATTTCAAATTATAATAATGAAAAGCAGTATTTTATTGATTAATCAAATATGAATAAGTAAAAAAAAAATTACAAATCATTAAATTAACAGATGACAATAAGTATCTTATCACTTACTAACATTATGATTGATCTTTACAATACTCATTTAGTTCATCTGTGGATCTGTATGCCAAAAACTAATTATTTTTTTAGAAGATCTCTTCTAAATTTTCAAATTTCCTTTTTAATAATTAGATTTTAACCGTTATAGAATTTATTCAGAAACGTAAATGTAGTAGTTTCTTTTAGTTATTATACAGTATATCTTCATAATGTGTGTTAAAAGGGTAAATCTACATGAATATATTTAGGAGAATATTTATATTGGAAACTGAATTATTTAAGTGTAATGTAGTGTAGCTTTTTTTTAGGAAAAAGAAATTATTAAAGTTCCGACATATTTTGCTCTTTTTCCCTTTACAAAAAATCTGATGTGAATAACACAAGACTTTCTTGTATGCCTATTGAATTACATACATATATTTTTTTTGTTGCACTTCATTTAAACTTAATTAATTTGAAAGTGAGAAGATAATAAATATAAAGAGGAAGAAAATGTTAAAATCAAAGAAAGAATAAAAATATTATTAAAAGAAGATGATAAATATAAAGAGAGAGAAAATTTTAAAAGTAGAGAAATTGTAAACAAATTAATATCAGAAGAATTATATCAAACGAAAGAGTGATTAAATGATTGGCAACAAAAAATAAATAAACGAAATGATGATCAACCTCCCCCTAGGGTGATTATTGTCCGACAGTATCAGAGAAACTAAAAGACAAGTATGAACTAGAAAGACAGAGTATGAACTAAAAGACAATATGAACTAAAAGATAATAATTTTTTTGCAATTTATTAATGATCAGACATGTTGCCTCAGTGCATATCTTGTAGTGAGGAGCTATTTTTCAGGCACTTTTTAGTTAACTTTAATGGGAATAAAATTTAACAGAAATTTCAGAATAATTAAATAAATTTAAATAGAAATTAAACTACAAAATCCAAAAATAATACGATTCTAAATTATAATTTTCATGTAATATTAAATCAGATGTTTCAACAAATATGTATTAAATTACATATACACATTTTTAAAAGTACATGAAATTTTGTTCCACTAATAACTTCTGATGTATTTTTAATGTTGTTATTGAATTATTGTTTACTGTAATTTTTTTTTTACAACTACGAGTTAATAATTATTAATAGATCAAATCCAATATATTTAAATTAAAAAACAAGTTAGAAAAAATAAACTAAAAAAAAAGCTAAAAAATAAAGATGATGTCCGGTTCGAAACGATTTAACTTCCATTTTACCTAAATAAAAATTTTATCTGGAACCAATGAAAATAAGTACCACTTATTACATAACGTTGAAAAGCTCTCAATGAGGACTTATTATTGCAGTTAAAAAAAGTCCAAAATCTAAATTCTTTTGGATTTTGCCATAAATTTTGGAACAGCCATAAATCCGAAATTTCAAAATTCTACGGGTACTCATTTTTGAGTTACGTGAGGTACGCACATACGTAAAGATGTCACGCCAAAACTAATCAAAATGGATTCAGGGATATTCAAAATGAATATTTCCTTAGAAATCTAAAAACCAAAATTTTTCGATTACAATAATTGTAAAGATCATATAAGTCTTGATAAACATTTTTTTTTAAATTTCGGACAGATGAGGTTCATGAGGTTCACAGATGTAACATTACTCTTAGTATTTTACGTTATACGTAGTGTAGCATTAATTTACTATTTTATGTTTAATATAATTTAATTTAGTATTTATTGACAAAAAAAAATTAGCAATTAACGATAATTATCTAATTATAGTTCAAAAAATGTATGTTTTAGCGTTTAAAAAGATGTCAAACATTACCTTGATTCGAACCCAAAATCAACCGGATGTTAAATTAGTTCGTTCATTGAAACCAACTTTACAACCTAAAACGTAAAGGAATAACTTATATTATCTAAGGTACATTAACTTAATCCCATTTTGCTCTACATATCATTTCTTAACGCCTCTTTGCCAACTAAAACCACCCAAAACACTTACTTCTACCCTTCCCAATGCTTTCTAACCATCATCACATTGTACTATATACACGTGTATACTAAAACATTATACATCAGTATACATACATATGGCTGCTTTCTACACAACAGTTTACACACCACACATAACTTATTTATCAAGATTCCTTATTATAACCCCTACATGCATCCAAGCTATAACATCATTTCTCATCACAAAACATGTTATATTAAATATTTATGTAGATGGCATGTTAACCAACCATAAATATTAATTCAAATTCACTTCTAATAAACCAGAATCACTTCGCTTAATTACAAATTCGCTTAAATTTTGTACAATATCACAACACTTTAATATTATTAATAAATTTTACGAAACGATTAAAGTTTTTAATGGGTAAATAAAATAAAATTTACATTTCATTTTAAAATACAAACATTTTGTACATACCGAAACGTGCCTCTTAAATAAATCTTTTTGGTCACTTTCCTTGATGATATTTAGATTTAAGAGCATATACCCTGATGCAAAAGAAAAACAGTTGTTTAAGTAGTTAGTAGTTTTGTACAAAATTTTTACGAGTTACCAAACTGATATAAATCGAAAACTGTTAATGATTTTACGACTTATCTAAAAATTACTTTAAAATGTATTTTTCGGACCAAAAATAGTTATCTTTAAAAAATATAAAATATAATATAATAAAAGATATATAAATTTATATTTTTTTATATAAATAAAAAAATATAAAATAAAGAAATATATATTTCTTTATTTAACTATACACTAATTATTTTGTGGATATGACAGAAATTTTTTTTTTTTATTAATAGCACAATTCAACACGTCATAAGATTCTGAGGATGTGGACAATTTTTCCTTAATAACAAACTAAGTGATTCTACTACTTTCGGTGTGGTTTTTAATAATTAGAAAATCAGGCCAAACGATGAGAAAAAAGTATATTTGAAAATTATTTATCGGAGAATTTGTAATAATACTTCGGAAATATAATATTTTCAAAAGTAACTGCCCGGAAAGTCTTTGGTTTGAATTTATTATTTGGAGGAAACTGTTTATTTTGTATTCTTTATTTTAGTAAATCATCTTTATCTTATTACTCACATTTTACCCTTATTTTTAAAACTTTTTCTCATATTTTCAGTCTAAATTTTGAAAAAAAAAAAAAGCTAATGAAAAAATCAAATGTTTTTGAAAATTACATTATAATATTAAGGTCAAATTTATCTACAAAAATCCGTGAAAAATAATCCAGATAAGTAGAAATCTGGAGATTGGAAAACAGATTTTAATTGTTTTACTTAATATATTTTTTACAATGTGAAATATACGTTTTCAACCGTAAAAAAACGTATAAAAAAATATTTATAAAATAAATAATATCAAGTTTTAGTCAAGGAATTTAAACGCAATCTATAAATATCATTCACCGCTGGGATCCCTGTTGTAGCAAAAAAATATTTAGCTTATTTTAAGTGAAATATAAGGAAATATGAAACATCCAGATTTATTTGTCAGTTGAAAAGTTTTTTAACGAGCTAAAAAAAAAAAAAGTCTTATATTACCCTGCAAAATACCAATTGATTTCTCCTAAAAAAAATTAACTCATTTTTACTGTAATTAAAAATTAATAATTTTAATTAAAAGCTTCTTTATTATAATTGAATACATTTTGGCCACCGATGTTTCTAGCTGCTGATTTAAATTTCCACAAATTTTCAAGAAATAATAGAAGTACGATGACGTCCGAAATTAAGAATAAAACATTATATCGCTTCGAGTGAAGTACGAAAAAAAAACATGTAGACACACAAATACAAGAATATTGGTAGTCGGATACAGTGTATTTTAGTAAAAATGAATTTTTTCATATAAAAATTATATGAAAATAAAAAATTAGCTTTAAAAAAAATTGGTTAAATTATAAATTTTTATCTCATTTAAGTATTGACCAAGTAAAAAAATATATATATATTTATATAAAATCACATTGCATTCCATAGGTTTTCCATATTTATTAGTAAAACGGATTTAAACAATCGGATTTGTTTGAATAAATCCGTTTGTTATAAACATATTTTTTATTTGAATAAGGTTCTTTCGTAATGATATCGATATTTGAAAATAAAACCGATCAAATCGATATTAAAGTACAGATTTTTGAAAATAAAATAAATTTCTTTAAAACCGACAAACTGAATTTTTAAAAAAAATTTCTACATTTATTGTTAAAATTTTATTTATTGAATATATATTTTATAATAGGTAACTGTTAAATTTAATAAAAAATTAAATATGTATTATTTTTGTTTTTTTTTTTTAAATTACATTTTAATTTTTAAAATACTAATTTATTTATGTATTGACTTAAAAAAAAAAGACATTAAAATTGAAATATATATTCATATATACACGAAAAAAAGTCAGGCAAAATATAAGTTTTTGATTAATGAAATAAATCCTAGTAAACTGGATTTAGGAATAAAAGATTTAAAAATGTTCTTGTGCGAAATATAAATCAGAAAAGATTGATGCTGGCTGGTGAAATTGCAAATTCTTCTTTGTTTTGATGTAAAATTCCACAAAAAAAAAGTAATTTATTATAGTAATTCTTTCTTTACACTTATATGTAAGCATATAATAGTAGGGTCTAGGTTACTACGTTATAAATACTAATTTATCAAAAGTAAAACTTTTTTTTTAATTATTACCATCGCTAAAAAATTATTCGCAAAAAATATTGTTTCAGTAAAAATGCAAAAGCAACTTACAAGCTTTTCTTTTTTTTTCTATTTCCTATAAAAATTTAATTTCGTAGAATTCACTTCTGTATATTACTCATATAAATGTATATAACCATATACACTCACAAAATTAAAAATTAATAATGAAATTTCTTTTAATAATTATATTATTTATTTATTATTTTGTTTACAAATTAAAAAAAAAGAATTATAAAAATTTGGGATCCATTTCCCCTTTGCTCGTCAGCTACCTCAACAAACATTTTTAATAATAATAACCACATCCACATCTGAAACACTAAGTATCAGAAATTATAAAAACTGCAAAAAAAGTTAAAAACGAGTTTTACGATTACCTTTTAAGAAGACATTTTAAGTAAATTTCGCGATTTAATACAAAATGTATTTAATGATATTAAAAAAAACTAATTAAACGTGAAATAATTACCCTTTATTACTGAACACAAAAACAAAATGTCGTTATCAACGCCTGGATAATTATTACCCGAAGTCCTGGGTTCGAATCCCGGTCAGGCATGGCATTTTTCACACACGCTACAATTCATTCATCTCAAACCTCTGGAGCTATACTTAATTGTGGTTCTTGAGGTTAAAAAAAAAAAAAAAAACAAAAAGGATAATTATTACTATGGTATGCAATTAAAATGAAACTGATATAAAAGGCTTATTCTATATGCTCAAAGCAAAACAAAACTACAGTAAAAAAATAATATTAAACATCTAATGAAATGCTTGTCGGTAGGAGAGCAGACTGGAAATAATGCAGTTTGATAATTATGCCTGTTTTCAAGGATAATTTTTGATATCCAGCGGGATTTCAATTGTTTTTAACTGATTTGAACAAATAAGGTATCAATTGGTACACAATAAAACTTCTTATCTAATAAAAGATTCTATAATACTAATAATATTTTACGGAAATATTTATTATAATTACAACATTTTAATGGCTACAATTCTTTAATTTCTTGTTTGAAAATTTTGAAATTTATTTATGTGTATAAAATGAATTCGGGTAAATATGCACCAAATTTTATAAAATATCTTAATTCATTCATTAAGATACAAATTTTTTTTTAACAAACACAAAAGGAACATAAAGAGATTTTTTCATATAAACATTTTTTTTTGTTTATATCGTTGTTGTTGTCGTAAATCAGACTTTTAATTTCCGCCAACATTTTCAGATACACTCTGTACAACAATTTTCATGAGAAAAAAAAATATCGGTAGTGGTGACAAAAAATTAGGTCAAATCTGGTTTACAAATAGCAAAATTTCTACTACTTCTACTTTTAAATTTAAATAAATTTCTACTTTTGGTCTACTGATTTTTGAGATGCCGGCCAAAAGTTATTTTAGAAAAAAAGTGGAACGTCCTTCCACTTCTAAATCTGATCGATTTTTAAAGTTTTTTTAAAGTTTCAAAGTTTAAGTTAGCAAAACTAATTACTTCAATTGTATTAAAGCTCAATTTTCTATGACTACAATACAAAAATTCAATGGTGAAAATACTACTTTTATTTTTTTAATTCTGTCAAAAATTTAATGCCATCAGTGGTCCCTATATAAAAATAATTTTAACCATTTTAGAAGAATTTATTTTGAGTTTGTCCTAAGATATTAACCAAACAACACACCAACTTACTTACAGACATCTTCCAAAAAATTCTATAATTTTATTATATGTATTTTGGACGAAGTCGTGAATGTTGACATTAGCAAAAAATTAATTCGTTATCAAAATTTTGGACCTATCTTTTTACTTTCCTTTATAGCCGCTACGCTGCAGCAGAAGAACATAAGCTGGGAAAGTTAAAATCCAAGGCTACTCAATATATAAAACAGAATACAGAAGCCGAGAAACTCAGTTTCACATTAGTTTCCTTTACGTTGCGATGTCAGAAACATGTATTGAATAGATATAATGTTTTTAAATATCTGTTTTAATTATAAAGTAAAGTCTTAGTAGATTAACTCAAGTGTAAAGTTCATTATAGTTGAACAAGGAGGTTATGTGGAGTGAGAAGGTGGAATATGGTTGAATTGTTGTATTCGATTTCGTTTTATTTTCATTTATTTCCTTTCGTTGTTGATCTTGTTATTCGTTAGTTGTTCCGTTTAATCGTTTTTATTTCTTTTCGGTGTTTTGTGTTTGTTTTGATGTATTTACGTACTTGAGTTTATTAAGTTTTTTCCGTTTTTCAATAACATAGCGTTGCTAGGTTACGGGAACTTTGTTTGCATAAGTGTTTACAACTGACATTGCTTATATTTTAATTTTTCCTGGTTTCTTTTTGGGTATTTTCGACAATCTTTAACCACTTTATTGATCGTTTATACAGTGGAACATTTGCTAAGCAAACTCCTTCCGATAGTGTATCACTTTTATCTTATTACAACTAATATTTCTTGAGTTTTTCACATGCTTTTTCTGCTTTTTATTTCGGGGATAAGAAAAAAATATCCGCGAATACTACAGACGGGTCTACTTTGCCGGATTTAGACATACGGAGAGTTTCCCATGATACTTTGCGATGTACAAGGAGAGGTGTGCTGATTGATCAGTGTTACTTGTCGGCCTCCTCTGGGAAGAGTAGTGGCAAGGAGGTGTTTGACCTGATTTAGACATACGGAAAGTTTCCCGTGATACTTTGCGATGTACAAGGAGAGGTGTGCTGATTGATTGATCACTGTTACTTGTTGGCCTCCTCTGGGAAGAGTAGGGGCGAGGAGGTGTTTGACGTTAGCTTTTCCCCCTGGTTGGTGGGGAGCCTAAGTCACGTGCGGATGTTCTGTCTACATCTGAGACCAAGGCCTCTCTTGCTCCTCCGTCTGAAAGGGGTACGTCTGTTAGGAGGAGGCGGAGAAAAGGTTTGTAGAAAGATATTAGCCAACGGATGATCGTACATGAGTCTGGTTCGGGTTGTGCTGTTCGGGTTGGTTCGAGTAGTGCTTCCTGTGGTTCAACTCCCTAATTTGAGGGTGAATTGTCAAGCATCGCTCCAGCTCCCAGCGAGGTCGGAATGGAAGATGACTTCTACAAGGAGAGTGGGAGACTTGTCGTAAAAGAACAAATCCAAGTTAAAACTTTATTTCGATTTATATTCAAAGTTTATTTTTGTAGGTTGAAAAAATCTAAAGAAAAATATCCTTTTTCTGCTGTTCAACCTATTTAAAATGTTTTGCTTTCCTTTATGTGTTCCTTTATGAAGCATGAAAAAAATTCTAAAAATATACGAAATAAAAAATATTTTTTCGTTCACTGACCCGTTTTGATTTTGGGACTGTACTCCAAAATTTTCCCAAAAACAAAATTTTTTAAAAGTTATCAACTATTTCACAAATAACATAACAAAAATGGTTCTATATTTTATATTATAACATATATAATTTATTTTAACTCCTACATCTGAAAATCCAGAGTAAATACTGCCTTTTTTTAAAAATTAAGCTAGAGAGTCATAAAATGGTATGAACAAATTAATGATCATGAAATTTGATGAGCATTAAATATTAATCAAAAGCTAACAATCAATAACTAGACACCAACTAACAAACAATACTAACAATCAATAGCTATACAATTGCATATACTGATCTGTGATATTATCATTTTCAGAACATAAAATACGAACCGAAGAAAAAATTTCAGACTAAATTTTATTTCGTTACTTATTATCAGTACTCCCTCATTCAGAAAGCATCTAACATTAAATATGAACCGAAAAAATATACAATTTAATTTAGTATTCAGTATTTTTTTTCTATTACATAGTTTTTTTGACAATGTTTATATACAATACATGTTAAATGTATGGTTTGATACATGTTAAATTTATCAAAACTGTATTTCTGATCTCATTAAAAACAATTTTACTGCGCAGTAACATATTTCATAAAGATAATATGTTGTAATAATACAGGTATTTTAATAATAATATAAACTCAAAACTGATATTTATATTGTCAACCACTATTTAATGTCAAACATCGATGATACATTGTTACATGATGATGATTGATATATTGTTTTATGTCGAATAGCTAGTAATTCAACTGAAGTAAGTAAATGACAATGTAATGAAAGTATCGTAAAGCACAGTATTAATATTAATAACGTGTAGCAATGTCATGTATCATAAAACAACAAATAATATTGCTATCACCCATATATTAGTTATGAAGATATGTTTACTGTCTCATTATTGAATTCAGTAAATTATATAATTAAAATAAACAATAATTAATTAAAAGAAATAGATGTAATTAAATTTAATTTATCTAAGAGATTTTTATATACCGGGCTATTTTTAAGTATGAAAACATCCATATATTGCATGTCTAATATTTGAAGGCAGAAAGAAACTGGAATCTACGTAGTTTTTGGAAATTTGTAAATTTGCATTATGAGTGAAGAGTTATTAGGGAGAGTCTCTTCAGGCATTTAATTATAAAATATGGTAGTAATTTTACTGATACAGTTACGTATTTTTGAATTTATCAAATCGAAATTTTTAATTTAATGTTTATGAATATAGATAATTCGTCAATTTATTGGTTTAATTTTCAAGAAATTGTTTAATATAAAGTATGTTTTAAGCAAGGTTTTTTTTTTTTTTTTTTTTTTTTTTACCTCCGGAATCACCATTAGGTTATATCTTCAGAGGATGAGATGAACGAATTGTAG
>JAAAKQ030187619.1:0-12131 GCA_010016005.3 Zanna intricata | reverse complement strand
TCACGCATTTTTGTTCAGCTCCAGGAGCTAAGATAAATGGTCGCATTAAAATGTTTTGAGGCACAAGTAGCCCTTCATGGCACAGACACATTCGGTCTTATGCTCTAGGGCGACCGAATGGGGTGGTGGCGGGAGAAATGCCAGCAAACCAGTAACCAATTATCAGCTAATATTAGTTGACTTTTTCAGTGGATATATGTGTGGCTTATATAGGGCTGATATGTTTGACTGAATGAAGAAGGCAATAGGAAACATTTCAGTCCTCATTTTTCTTAGTAAATCCGGCATGGGATGCTAATTATTCCTGATGTTGGTCTGCATATTTTAGAAGTAACTTGTGCATATTGTAACTCTATACAGTATTAAAAAATATTTTTGTATATATATATATATATATATATATATGTTCCTATATCTGTTATAGAAAATAAAATAATGGTAAGAATAGTAATTTTGGAAAATTCAGAATTCCGATTGGGATATCTTAAGTTAATACCTGTTTGAAATGTGTTATTAAACATGTAAATAATATGTCTTGTTAGTATGAAACAATTCTGAGGTAGATATCTTATACAAAGTGGGCTAAAATCTTGTTTATTTATTTATTCATATAAATTTATTTATTCATAGGTCTCTCAGAGTAACAGCACAGTGAAATGTTGTTGACAGTTCTCTGCAGGGATACCAAGGCTCTGTGCGCAGTCCGGCATGTAAAAGTCCCGGTGAATGTGTAATCTTGAACAGTCTTGAATAAAAATCATATAAATTGGCATAGACATTATAAATTGTATATTTCATAAAATTAAAATAGGTATAACAGTCTAGTATAAAATTTATAATAAATAAATAAAAATAAAAGTATATGAAATGTTTTATTACACACGATATTGCACACAAACAAACAAAAAAAAACACACACACACGGACGCACCCACGCACGCTCTAACACACAATATACTCGTGTATATATATATATATATATATATATATTAAATATGAGGTTTTCGTGATTAATTTACTGTACTCAATACTAGTCACATTATATCTTTGCCTATGAGTTTGACTAGTAGGCAACTATAACTTATTTTATTGGCATTATAACTTATTTTATAATAAAGGTAAAACCTCAATACTTGACAATATTTTATTTTAAGGATAAAATATAGATATCAAACTAATTAGATTTAACTTTTAAAGTCATTTTATGTAAAATATGCAGTTGATTAAATTACTGAAATATTTCTTCAAAAATGATAAAAAAATAAAGAAAAAATCGTTGTCATCAGGTTTAAACTAAAAACTAATCGCGAAACCTTTAAAGAGAATTTTTTTTTTTTAGTGAAAAAAAAAATAATAATTTTTTTTTAATAAGTAAAAAATCTTAATAAAATGATACAGAATAATTTATCATCTACAAATGTTAACTACATTTTACAGATTTAAAATTTAAAAAAATAATAAAAAATCTAAAATTTTTTTAAAGTCTATTTATATATTAAAGTGTTTTAATTATAATAATTTAATTTTAAACTTTGAAATGACAAACTAAATCAAATTTTTATACAAATTAAAAATATTTTATTTTTTTAAAATATCTTTTATTATGTTATACTGTGTTACATTAAACACTGTTCAAGGAAATTTGTAATTTTGTTGCTTTGTTAAATTTTTAATTTAGTTCTTATGTAATAAAAAAAAAATTGTAATATTATTATTACTACTATTATTATAACATGAGCAAATGAATATTTCCTACCGAGTTGAAGCAATATATATAATATATTGTTTCAAAATAGAAACAGACATATTTACTTGTATTGTTACACTATATGTCCCAGTCACTTTTTATAACTATAATGCATGTAAAGATAACAAGGCAGAAGAGACACTGGTTAGAATATCATTCTCTGAAAGCAGTAATATTAACTATTCAGCCAATCCATGTATTGAATATAGTAGCAAGTCCATTATCAGCCAATATAAGTTGATTTTTTCGGGGGACTTGGCATTCTTATATATTTGACTCAAGACTGAAGAAGGCAATAAGAAACATTTCAGTCCTCATTTTTTTTAGCAAATCTGGCATGGGATACTACTCTTGATGATGGCTCTGCCATTTTAGAAGTAACTTGTGTACAATATTGCAAAATACAGTGGATATAATAATGCATATATATTTATTTATAACTGTTAGAGAAATAAAATATGGCAAGAATTTTAATTTTGGAAAATTCATTGATTTGGATATCTTATGTTAATACGTGGCTGAAATATTTTATTAGGCATATAAATAATGTATCTTGTTAGTATGAAACAATTGTGAGTTGGGTACTTTATACAAAGTAGACTAAAACTTTGTTCAGAGTTTTCCTTAAGTTGCTCAGTGGTACCCGTTATGTGAAAAATTAATTCCTCACGAAAATGTATTTTTGTTTTGCATACAATTTTTTTCATCTATCCCCACAGTCTAAAATCAGGCGTACTTTGTGGCCAGGAATGTGAACCAAGTGATTGATCCAATTGTTGATAAATAAGAATGCCGCACTATAAATTGACTTGAAAGCGGTGTTGAAAGTGTTTGTGAGTTTGATGATCAAAGACCTTTACATTAAATTCTCTACCAATTTTGTTTAAACATTTTATATGTTTATTATCCATTTAACAATGTTATAGTATGTCAAACATAAAAAACAGGGTTTTTTACCCCAATTTACAGGTTTTAACCTCAGATTTTACAAAATCTACTGTAAATACGGTTCTGGTACCTATTTTATTCAGTTTTTCTTGTCAAAATCCGTGAGACAATACTAAGTATGCTACCTAATTAATGTATTAAAAATATCAATTCGATCTAATTTCACCGGGGTAGCAGAAATCCGAGCGAAATCTTTCACTAGCCGTAACTCGCAAACGAAGCATTTTAGGACATATGTTTGTTCAAATGAAGTTTTTCCATTTTTTACACGAATAGAATAGGTTATAAAAGTCAGAAAGAACTTTGATACACACTATATATATATATATACATATATTTATATGATCTGTTTATAAGAAAAAAAATCGTTTTTCCAGAATTAATGGGATGATCCCGCACATCGAAATAAAGAAAAAACTCTTTTTGTCAACACATCTCCGGAAACGCTTAATTTACCTGCTATCCGCCATTTCGTATTTTAACATAAAAATTTATTTCGCAACCATGACATCGAAATAAAATTTCTTTTGCTGCTAGGGTTCCTGGAGATTTACTTTTATAAAGATAATCAACCTGATCTCTCGCTCCATTTCAAAATGGTGCCATGTAAACTTTTTAATATCTAACATGTAACTTTTTTTTTATTTTAATATCTTTACAACCGCTGTTCTATTTAAATGGTATGTTATTACAAGAAACGTTAAGGGTTTTATGCCAAAAAAAGAAAAAGTAAAACAACTAAGAGAACTTTCCAGAAGACTATTTTACGAATAATGATTTTAAATAATAGTATACAGAATACTCCAAGAAATGATGGTTAAGTTAAGGGTCAGATTTAGAACATTAAAAATAAAAAAAAATTTCAATGCGTACAAATACTCTATCTCGCTTCATTTTCCCTTCATCCACCATTTTATGTTTTTTTCAATAAATTTTACATCTTAAGAACGGTTTCAGATATTTTAATAAAATTTCGTGTATTGCCTTTTTTATATACTTCAGTAACTGAATAAAAACTATTCAATAATAATTTCATTATTAACAACCGAAAACGGTTACAAAATTTTCAGACTGCATACATAACTTTTGAAAACCTGTTTAATATTTTTAACAATAACTTAATTTTTATTCAACGGAATCAAGCAGATGTTAATTTTGTTCAAAATTAAGGAGTTTATCAAATAAAAATATAATTCATTAAAACTAAAATTTACGGAGATTTTACTGAATAAAAATTTTAATGGTTACCAATTGCAAAATGTCTGAAAATAAAAATGTCAAGCTTATTTATTCTGCAGATTTACTGAGTACATATACACCAAATTTTATTAAAATATTTTATTCTTTTTGTAAGATAAAAAAATAAAAAATAGTGGTTATAAAGAGGAAAATGAAACAAGAAACGAAATCGGGCATTTTTCTATATGAAAATTAATTTTTCATAAGTTATTTGTACCAGTAGACGATATAATTGAAGTTAAAAGCCAAGTTGTGTAATAAATGTACATTGTGATCAGAGTTATTAAGTTTGTTAATTTTTAAATTTATCTTTATAACCTAACAATAAACATTCTAAGTAATTGTAAAAGGAATCACGGGAACTTTTTGTTTAATTTATTATTTTGGAATCTGTCCCAGAGGTATTTTCTACATAAAGAATTTTTGGATCATATCCAACCACTACAATTTTGAAAACCTATAAAGATTAAATATGGTAAGTCAAAAACACTTTTTGGGCAACGTATAAAAAATTCTGGTTATCTACTGATTTATTTCACTTTGACAGAATAATATGTATAATAGTCATGGATATAATTTTAAATAAAAATTCAAATTACTTTTATGGAAATTTACGTATAAGAATGAAATTTTATTCTTAGTGTCAGTTTCTACCTAAAGATTGTAATTCTTAACAGTGATTTATTTTTTTTTTATATTTAATTCAGATTATCTGAAACAACTGACCAAACTTGGTTTTTCTTGTGCATTAATAGTTTATCTTATTTGCAAATAAAAAAAAATAGACCGTAATCACTTTTTTAATCCATTTCGTTTTCTTTTGAATAAATAACTTCGAAATCAATCGGGTTAAATTATTTTGACCGTTGTTGAGTTTGTCGTAAAAAAAAACTAACGACACAGTTGGAGGAAATTCAATTCCTACAACTGTGGATTGTTTCTGATGTACTGCTCACAAAAATTTGATCTTTTCCACGATTCGCCTCCAATCTTCTCTATCTCTTACTGCCTCTCTCTACCTTCTCAATCTTTTTCGTCCCCATTGCTGTCAGATTTTTTTTTTACGCCCTGAAGCCTGCGCGTACTTCATTTCATCACTTATCTCTCATCGTTTTTCCTGTTTTAAATATTATTTTCACATTTAAAAATGTAATATTTAAGGTATGTTTCCGTTTCCAATTTCGTTTGTATTTAACTTATCCATATTTGTTATCCATAATTCCAGTTTTGACTAGGCTTCATAATTTGGTTTCGTAGCAGGTTTTTTTGGAGGATGAGGTTACTAACACCACGCCCAATCCCCAACCTGGAGGACCAGTTGATTTTCTTCTACGAGTTCCATTATCCTAGACAGCTACTTCTTCTCCAGCTTGCCGAGTTCTACCTACGGTGGATTTCTATACTCATTCGCCCCTTCCGTCGTTGGAAATTCTTCTTCTTCCGTCTTCAGGGCCGTTGGCGATCTTTACTGTTTTTTGTCCACCCTGGGTATTTTATTTCCTCAGCTGAGGAAATAATGGGTATTTATTTCCCTAAAGTTGGCAAGCATAGCCTATCTTCGTTGACGGCCCCCGATAGCTGATCCAACAACTACCACGGGTCTCTAAGAGGTCGTTTACCTGTAAAATAAAAGCTCTGTTACCGGTCTGCTACAGACCGTTATTAGACAATTATTTTTCTTTCTTTTTCTTATTTTATACTAAACATTTTATTTATTATTTATAAGTGTGTTTACATAATTTCTGATGAAATATCAGAGATTTTTGAAGCGAGACATTTTTTCTCTTGCTCCCTCGGGCTGGGGACCTACAAACAAGTACAACGCAGCCCAAGGGAGTGTCCTGTAACTCAAACGGGCCTCCCGCCCACCAGCTGTATTTCCGGCACGGCAGGTCATCCCACCGATTGGACGTTTACCAATTGCCTGCCTCTGATCGGCAGAGCGGGGTGAACCAGGCCCGATAACGTCGTTACTGGGCCTCAGCCCGAGCACCGGAACTCGGTCTTCATGACAATGACTAAAACGGAGAAGATATCTCCCCCCCCTAGAAGATATTTCCGCCAGGATTCGGTTTTTTTCGACGCAGGTGTTCATGATTCCCCGTGTTTCATCGCCCAGCCCATCCATACAAGCACGAACGTATGGCAGCTCCGTAAGGGCTGTCCCTCACCTCCTATTTTAATATCCCAGTATTGGGACATTAAGATTACACAAATGTTAGTTATTTCGAAATCATACACAATTGATTTAATGTGTAGTAATTTTTTTCATTTGTGTAGAAAAATGTTTTCTTCATTCGCAAATTAATCCTGCAGATTATAATTTCAACAAACCAAAACTAGTGAATGTAAACTAATCACAACAATTATTAAATGTAGATATTATAGAGTCCACATTAATCTTCACCGGTCCCAACGCGCTGCTTCTCCGAAAAATGCTATTTCATTCAGACTAATCATAATACAATTATTTTCAACCAATAATAGTATCGCATCATCCGATGACATCACAACAATGAACTCGTTTCACTGAAATGTATCATGATAAGATGAATACAATTTTTAAAATATTATTATTATGCTTGGTAATTAAAAATTCAAAATCCATTCCACTTTCGTTCCCCACTAACGAGTTTAATTTAAATATGAGAAGTGATAAATTTATTAATTTAAATTTTTTTAATGTGGAAACCATCATACCTACTTTTATAATAGGTCTAAAAATAACATTATTAATTATGTACTGATTGTATACATAATAAAAGCTTAATTATTGAAATACCAATGGGTTTCTATCGCTAATTTTCCTCTTTAATTTGTAGACATACCATTAAATTTTGTACTTATATAGTACTATTTAAAAGAATATCTCAAATTGCATGTGTTTATGTATTGAATAGATTTTATTCCTGTAAAAGATCTTTGGCGAAATAAAATTTTTAATTTTATTTTTGAAAGAAAACGGAAGTTTAAAGAAATTAAGAGTAAAAGTAATTTTAATTTTCCAATTATTCTTCTCTTTTGTATTCCAATTGGACCAGTGTATTTATTTGTGTGATTGGTGGCATTCTAGCAGGTTCTTTTTATTATAAGGAGAATGATGAAAACGTTTTTGTTGTTAGCAATATATATATTTTGTGTACAAAATTAATGATATATCAGTAAAAAATTGCTAAGAATAATTTTATTTCTTTATTATATTTAGATTATATACAAAATTAATGTAATAAAAATTTTGCTTCACAGGGTTTGTTTATGTTAAACGATTAAATGAATTAGTGCTTTTCGGTATTTATATGGGATTACGCTTGAACAGCTTCACTGGTTTCATAATAATGTTTTTAATAAATTTATTTTAACTGAAAAAAGTAATTTACGATTAAAATTGTAACAATGTAGTCAATTTCTTCACTTGAATTTATTACAATAAGATTTACGTAAAATTAATCTCATTTAAATAATAAAATATTCATATTGACAAAATAATTTAATTTTATCCATCATCCATCATGTTTTTTTGTAAAATTAAACCATAAAATTATTATTTATTACATTTTTTTTAGTGGCAAGTAAAGAAAAATTAAAGAGACATGAAAAGTATTCTTTTAATATTCATTTTTGTAGAGGAAAGGGAATTTTTATAGAGATATTAATGAAATGAGAATATTTTATTATTACAATATTTATCGATATATACTGAAAGCTAAAAGGCTCAAGTTGTAAACAGTTAAAATACAAATAGGTATCACACTGTTAGGTATCAAAGGATGAGATGAATTATTAGTAGCCTATTAATTTTTTTTTACGTTTTAAAAGGCTAAAATTTCATAATATTCACAGGCGATGATGTTGCAAAATCTAAATTTACTTTTAAATATCACTCTTTCCAGCGGGATGGATGTAAAATATGTAAATAGAAATAAACAGTTCTGTGTACTTAACACGAAACTGAATTTATTCCGATTCTGATTAATATATACTAAGCTAATAAAATTAACTTAACGTATAATAAACAGTCTTCTCTTTACAACAAATATAAAATTATAAAAAAGTAAAAATTTACATGCGCTGAAAATTATAAATGAAATTTCATATTATATTCGTATAAGATGAACTCGTACACAGTATTCAACTTAAAAGAAGCCCCATAACTTAATCTAGTCTGTAAATAATTCTTTATAGGCAAACACTTACATAATTTATAGAATGAGTTGAAAATGATTTGTCTTGTGTTGACAAGTCACTTCTATGACTTGTCAACACAAGACACAAACCCCCCCCCCATTTTGGCTCCTGTAACTGGATCCCCCCCCATCGAGGTCTCCCCAGTCACACCGAAGCATCCCAACCCTTCGCTTGTGGAGTGCCAAAATGCTCCTTTTCCGGGGAGTTATCCTTCTCGTCCCTGCTCCTCTCCCTACCGAGGGCTGAATGTGCATTTCGCAACCCGGCCGTCCCGCCCGTGAGCGACACTCTCAAACCTCGAGCGGCTTCCATGCGTCATCAGAAGTACCCCGATCCAGAACACTCTTGCTTATGCCTTGAACCAAGGCATCCTCAGTAATTGGGCTGCCTCCTTGGCCCTACACGTCGCCACGATTCGCCTCGAGACGTACACTGTATGTTACATTATTTACAAGATATTTTAAATTACAAGAAAAAAGAAATTAACATATATTTATCTAAGTGCTACTGAGGCAGCTCCCACGATCCAGCTCCTCTTGCAGTCTAACCCGTTCGTAGATGCTTGTTGCTGATCAGCAACAAGCATCAAAGATACCTCTTCCTATTATCTCCTTCTTCGGAGCATATATTCAGCCAGATTATTCGGGGTGATCCAACCAGGACCAGCTAGTCTTTTCACCCCATCCAACCGTCTACATTGGAAAAATGTCTGTTCCGGGGTATCTTCCTCCTCGCAGTAAATGCAGGTCGGGATGTTCCTCCTGCCGAATCGGGACGGTTAAGCTCCGAATTTGCCGTGGTCCGAAAGGAGTTGGGTGAGGTAGTAGTTTACTTCCTCGAACCCCCTCCGGAGCCAAGACTGCAAGCGCGGGTCTTGACCCGCATCATGGGGGCCCTCCATCCCATGTCACTTAAACCCACCCTTCCGCTATCATTATGGCTCTATCATTTCTCTTTTACTGTTCTTTTAGTTATAATTATGTTAGTTTATAAATACCATTTCCGTTTTATTATACTAGTGTCAAATGTTATAAGTTTTTTTGTACTCTTTCTCCCATGTTTTTAGTTTTTGCATTGAAACGTTTAAATTGCTGCCTTTCTTTTATTTTTAAATAATGTTAGTTTTAAGTTGTTTCTAAAATTTTTATTTACTTTCTGAAATTCTGTTTTCTTGTTTCTGTTTATTTTAAAACTTTGATTTGAACAGTTAAAAAGTGTTTTCTTTTTCTTTAGTATTGTGAATTAACTGATTTCAGATCTTTTTCCAGATTTGTTTCTTGTTTCCTGGATCTAATATTTTAATTATCTACGTAGGTCTTTTCGTTATTCATCGCTTTTGTTTTCAATTAATTAGAAGAAAATTTATTTATTTATTTAAATTTGTGAATAAATACATAAAAATAAAAACTATGATAATTTTTGTGAATGGATTCACTTAATCCCACCCCACCTCTATTGTTATGGTTCTACCATTTCTGTTTTTACTTTTCTTTTGCTTATAATCGCTTCGTTTATAAATACCTTTTTTCGTGTATTATAGTAGTATCAACTAGTTTAAGTATTTTTTTTTTTTTTTTTACTTTCTCCTTTGGTTTTTTGTTTCTTCTTTACGCTGTTTTAAATTGCTGCCTTTATTTTATTTATGAAATATTTTAAAGGTTGTTTCTTAGTTCTTTTATTATAAAGTTTGTTTTGGTTTTCTAACTGTTTATTGTCTAACTGTTAAGTCCGATTTATTGTTTCCTTTAGTTTTAAAACCCTGTTCTGAATGATAAGAAGTGTTTAAATGTTGTTAATTAGCTGATTAAACCTTTATCGGATTGTTTTGTTTCTTGTTTCTTTTAAACTAGACTTAGATGTTTGAACTGTCTACGTAATCTTTTCCTTTTTTGCGGGTTTTGATTTCTTTATTTAATTATAATAGTTCTTTTCTTCTTTTTTTGTAACCTGCTAACTTGTAGGTTTGTTAGGTTGAACTTGTATAAGTTTTTAGTTCTAAGCAAACTTCAATTCAAATACTCCTATAAGTTGTTCAAATAGAAGTTAATTTTAAAATAATATTACTTACTACGTTACATTAAATATTGTTAAATTTTTTTTTTAAATTCTGTTGCTTTGTTAATTTTTCTACTTATTCTTACATAATAAATATTTAGTTATAAATATTTATAAATTATAAATTTATATTTTAGTTTATAAATATTTAGTTTTTATATAATAAAAGATTTTCTAATATTATGTAACATGTGAGGACATGATTATTCTGTACTGAGGTGAAGCACTGTATGTAATCCATTGTTTCAAAATAGAAAGAGAATCATTTACATTTATAATTATTACATTATATGTCGCAGTCTCTTGTTACAATTTATGCATGTAAAAATAACAAGGCGCAAGAGACACTACTTAGAGTAGCCATCTCTGAAAGCAGTGATGTTAACTATTCAACCATCCCTGTATTGAACATAGTGGAATGTTCATTATCAGACATTAGTTGAATTTTGCATTTGAATTGGCTGGCTTACTTGCACATTTGACTCAATGAAGAAGACAATGGAAAACATTTCAGTCTTCACGTTTCGTAGTTACTCCAACGGGGGTTCATACGTACGACAAATGCATGCTGATAATAATATGCACATAATGATAAGAATAATATCCATTTCCATTTAGATAATTATATGCATAGTGTTTTGAAACAAAACAGGAGTTTTGTTTGTTGACTACTTGCTTTGAGAGTGCACAAACAACATTGATATTCAGTGCAAAATGCTGAAAAAATTGCGTCGTGCAATCTAGAATAAGCGACATGACTCGCTTATTCGGGGCGTTTTGTTGCCTCAATAGAACTCTGGCTTCAATAGAACACATCTGTCACATCTCTCACGGCTTTCAGCTGGAGACAAGTAAATCATTATTGTATCTGTTTCTATGTGTTTTAAAACATTCCTTGCTGGCCGACAGTTTTGCGATGACTATGAGATCAAACAAGTCATTAATAAAATGTATTAATGTATTAATTGCGTTGCAATTATTTCTGCGTTAAAGAACGAAGCCCCTTCTTCGTTATTTAACGCGGAAATAAACTTTGCTCCCTTAATAATGAGTTTCTTTACTTTTATTAATTTAAAAAATATTTAATAATAATATTACTTGAATATTTTTTTGATCTTTTTTATTAGCCCTTTGGAACTTACTTTCTAGGTAACTTATCGTACACTAGTCTACATAATGAGTTTACATACGAGAAGTAAAACAGCTTATTATTTGGATGAAAAGTTTATTAAAAAATTATCACCTTTAACTGTAATTGAATTGACTGTAATTAACTGTAATTGAAACTTTCATGATGAAATAGCTAAAATATTAACCATACAAGCGGGCCGATAGTTTTAAAAATTTTTTTAAAATTCTATTTATAAAATGTATGTTTCACTCTCTTGAACTTGTGAATAATAAGCAACCCAACAGCCAATGAGATGAAAATGGTATCTACCACATATGAATGAGAGGTAGTCGTATAGAAATTCAGGCCCATCATTCCTGAGATGAGTAATTAATTGAATCCCAACCATTAAGGTAAAACCATAAAATTTAAAAATATGAAATTATATATTTTTGAAAATAAATTATCTAATGAAACTTTACAAACACGTTTTTATTTATTTATTTTTATTAAATCTGTTATCAAGTTACAATAAAAAAGAGTAAAAAGAACAAAAACAATTAAACCATATTAATAACTTTCAGATTGTGATGGGTACTGAAAGAGTGAATAGTGGCTGTAGCGTTGACAACATTTTATTATCTGGTATTTATTTTAATCCAGATTATTTTAAAAAGCTTCTAAATGAAAATTGAAACAAAAATCTAAAATTATAATTCCAGGTATCTGTTGAAATAAAAAATACAACCACACTGACTGTACCTTTTGCATATTGTGTGTGTGTGTGTGTGTGTGTGTGTGTGTGTGTGTGTGTGTGTGTGTGTGTGTGTGTGTGTGTGTGTGTGT
>JAAAKQ030187597.1:0-12131 GCA_010016005.3 Zanna intricata | reverse complement strand
CTGGCAATAAGAAATAACAAAACAAACAAACAAAAAATAAATTAATAAATCAAACTTAACACAAATGTGTTAACAATCGTTCCGTTCCAATAAAAAGTAAACTCATCCAAAAATCCGATTCGGAAGTAGCATTCGCGTTTTCTATATCGTCTATTAACTCTTTCCATCTATACGGGTTACCTTCGAGAAGGCCAAGGCCATCGATAACGCAAGTTATGAAGCGAATGTTCTTTACAGAAGATTTAGGCAATGAATTCGGTTTATTTGGAGACCGTAGTAAAGAGACACTTAACGATTCTTTTTCTATATCTGAAGACCGGCAGTATCTTTTCCTATACTGCCTGCTTCTAACAGCGATTTCATTTTGCAATCGCAAAGAGGGTATCCGGTTAAATAATAAACCACCCCCTATACACTCAGAAAAATGTTCAAACCTTGCGTTCAAAAATCACGCTTCATTTTTGTCCGACTAAATAGGCGATCTTTCAAGTTAAAAAGATTATGTACGACTAGTGATTTCGTTTTTATAGATATGTAAGAGCCGGTTCAAAAATACGATGGATAACAACAGCAAAAGATATTACAATAAAAAAATTTTAAGTAATTAAAGTCCCTGAAAGCCGGAGTTTTATTTTGAAAGGTCACTATTTTGTTTTTATTTAAACTAATAAGGCTGGTGAGAAACAACGCACGAAGTCTTCATTTTATTCTTTTAAAGGAAATTTGACGAACTAATATGCTAGACGGCTGAAAACGAAATCTAAATTAAATCTTTTAAATCTAAATTAAACTCAGAGTTATCTAGAGCGAGTACTGTAAACTCAGTTACATTTTTACGTAATCCACGTAAAAATAAGCGTTTTAATGAAGTAAAAATGAAAAACTTTTATCGATTTTAATTTTTTTTAAATCGAACAAAATAGTGTAAAAATTTAAGTCGCTATGAGAAAATTTCGTTAATATTCAGTGTAGGCAAACCGGACGGTTACTTTTTTGCGGGGAAACAGGTGATTATAAAATTTTAAATAATTTTGTTACGTGATTACTGAAACGACCGTAATATTAAATTAATCCAGGGAGAACAGAATTAAATCAGTCAGTTTCAACCTACTTTCCTTGTGACATCTCTTTTGAAGCAGTCGTTAAGGAAAGAGAATAATTAACAAATTAAACAATTTACAAGAAGCTAAAAACTAAGTTTAGCTAAACTTACAGTAGCCAGCGTAAAAGGATACATCGCATAATGCCAGTAAACAATCAGAAGAGGAAATCTAATTTCAAATTAAACTAATTAACGAGACCGATGGTGCCCTTCTCGATGATATCAAGCTTGAACAGAACAGAGGCAAATATCAGTCGATATTTTTAATACTACGTCTCATATTAGCTCGATAGATAGTTTTTTCTCTAAAAATTCCAGTAAAATGAAAAATTCAACGACAAAATTTGGATAATTTCTGAGATAAAAAGAATATAATAAAAAAAGTAACGATTCGATTTCTTCCTTATAAGTAGGTTAAAATATTATCGAAAAAGATGAAAAAAATTTTTAAACAAAAAAAAAAAAAAAGGAAAAACTTTTCTGGCAGTGATAATATAAAAGATAATATACGATAAAATTCTTTTATTATAACAACAGTCGACTTTAATGAACGGTATTGTGTCAATTTGTACTAGAGATTTGATGGAAATTCTTCCAAAAAAAATTCCAGGCCGCATTCCAATAACGTATTTCCTTAAAAATTATTCAATGTAATAAAAAGATACAACGAAACAGAATCGAAAAAGTAAAAATTAAACTATTAAACAGAACCACTAACCGTAATCGATTGTAGGAGATTAATCAACGGTAAAAACAATTGTGTCGTAATAGAAATTGTTGTGTTTGTATGTATATATTTTTCTTTGGTACAAGATATGACATAAAAAAGAATTAAAATATACAGTTACAAAACATAATACCTGCAGAGGATAAACCTGTGCGAATGTATGAGCCGCTTTGTTTAATATTTCTAAAAAGGGAATATAGAAATTAAAACTTTATTTTTAAAATAAACAGTAGTAAATAAAAGTTGTTACAAATAAAAATTTTAATCGTTAAAGATTGAGATCGATAAAAATTAAAACTTATTATCCTAGAAAACTACAACAAATGAACACCCGCACCCGTGCATTAACATTCTACATTCTAGATTTAATTTTACGCTTATAATTATAAATTTCCCTTAATAAGTTTGCCTTCCTTAGTTTGGATTTACCTCCGTTAGAATTTTATATAAAAAGAATAAAATATTATAAAGATGGATTAGAAAATTAACTAATCTTGTATCATTTAGATAGGATGGCAAAAACACATTTAGAATAGCGATTTACACATATTATTTGTCATTATTTATTCATCTATTTCTTTAATAAGTTTTTTCGTTCATCCTGCTAGTCATAAATTTAGCAGAAGTAAGATAAGATTTTATTAGTTTAGCAGCAATGTATATGAAATGTATATAAGATCGGGGTATAATAATGGCGATAATAGACAGCCTCAGATTACACGATGAATCACTAGATTTTTATTAATATATAAAACAACGCTTTTGTCTCATCGGTAACGCGTTAAATTCCCAGAATAGGCAAACTGTAGGGTAAAGTCTGGGCCTACTTAAGGCTGCATTATTAAGTGTTTTTTGAAGCGCATACGCTTTATTAAAGAGCTCGTTTGTTGCCACCACCTCGTGAACGAATTCCATAATGCTATTGATCGGGCATACGCAAAATATAGAAGTCTAGCGATACAGTTATTTTTTAGTTTACTAATTTGGTAGAATTTAAGGATTAAGTTTTTAACTCTTTAGCACATATCCTTAATATGCGCGTCCCACTTAAGGTGAGGGTCTATCCAGACGCCAAGATATTTTATTTTATTTTATTTTGGGATACAGACATGGAGAAAAAGCTGGCTTTTTTCAGTTTATTGAACAGGTGGTTAAATTATTTAGATTAGGAGTCTGACTACCGTGATTTGTAGAAAACGTCATAAACATGCTTTTTTAACATTTAAGATCAGTAGATGTTCGTTAAAACCAAGCTTTGACACCCCTAAGACCAAGTATTCCCAAATTATTTAATTTTTGTAGCAGATTTGAATGGTAGACGTTTTCAAAGGCTTTCGCCAGATAAAAGCTACGATAGTTTTCTTTATTATGCTTAAAGTTATTTAATATGGAGCCGATTTATGGCATCTCGTGTTCTTTTCTTTAGTTGAAATACATACTGATTTTCAAAAATTATGTTGAGTTTACTTAAATGTTTTGTTCGCTCGTGATTTGACAATTTTTCCATACTTTAGATAGACCGTTTAACAAGCTTAATTTAATTAAAAATTACCGTCCGTTTAACAAGCGGACGGTAATTGGAGGGAACAGAACGATCTCCTGACTTGAAGAGCGGGATAATATTAGCGATTTTAAATGAATTTGGAAAGCACCATACGAGAAAACATTTATTCTTTAATAGGATTAACTGTATATGGAAAGATTTTTTTTAAAAGTGTGTTTTTAAAACCATCGATACCAGGAGCTGAAATATTTTTGAGAAAAGTAATTATATTGATAATTTCGTTTTCAACTGTTTGAAACAGAAAAAACAACCGTGAGTTGCTGTATCCGCATTCGGTTGACCGTTGTCACGCTTAGCAGACATATTTGCATTTAACAATTTTTCCGCATATCCCTTTCCTGTTTGAACAAAATGGTAATTTTAAATTTCAGGGTCTATTTTTGGAATAATTTTTGTTTTTTGTTTTACATTTAATAATTAGTTTATATAGTCCCACATGTTTTTACGGTTTCCTTTAGTTTGTAAAATTATACTTTTATAATAGTCGTGTTTACATTGTTTAATCAGCTCGCCCAAAAGATTTCTATGTTTTTTATATTTAGCTTTTAAATCTGCCTCGAAAGGTCGTTTGAGGAGTTTTGTTTAATTTATCACGATTTCTTATAGACGCGACTAAGCCGACAGACAGTTATCCAGTTTTTAAAGGTCTATTTTTGTGTGTTATTTGTTTTTTACGCGTTATATTTTTATGCGGTTTGTCAGTTTAATAAAAAAAATTTAGCATATCACCACCATTTGCGCACGACCCGACAACATTCTCCCGTTTTTCTAGTTTAAGATTTTGCACTAACATATCATAATCTACTTCATTAAACGACTGCTTTTTAATACTGTTATTCATTTTATTTTCTGATGAATCTTAATCTTAAGAATCGATCCGCAAATATTTCCAGAATAAAAGTTAGCATTCTTAAGGAATATAGTATAATAATAATTAGTTTAATAAGGAATATATGATCGATGCAGATTAGGTATTTTCTTGTACCCTTGCGGGTTTATTTATATATGACTTGAAGCCATTCAATCAAAGTATATCGAAATATTCATAAACTTCGTTTACGTTTCCGTTTGAATGGATGTTCATATCCTCGATTAAGACCGTGTAATCGCTGTCCCTAAACTTCTGTAAACACTCATTCAAACCGTTAAGGAATGTATCGACAACTGTAGACGGTGATCTATAAACAGCAACGAGATTAATCTTTGGGAAATCTTACGAGTTCTCAATACTCAAGATTATTTAATTCCCTTCGAGTTATTCAAAATTTTTTTTACCTTCAGTTTTTCATTGAAAAACGCACAAATACCACTACACACTCGTTATAGATACCAGGTTCATCGTACACTATGTATCCGCTTAGATTATAATCGGTCACGATCACTTACCCGAGTTTCTATAAAAAAAATCGTCATACTGCAATTTTGAAGTACATGGGAAAATTCATCAAAATTTCAATTTAAGCTACGTCTGTTCATTTGCAATGTATTAAAGGATTTTCCGACATTGTTAGAATAATTTTGCAGATTAAAACTAAAGATATCATCGACCTCAATTGTATCAAAAATTGTTTTCAAGAACCATATTAATAAAAGTAAAGAGAAAGAAAAAAAATAAAAAGAGTAAAACAAAGTAAAATAATGTAATATATGAAAAGAAGAGATGACCGAGCAGTTATCTTCGTCATGTTCACGAAGCGCTTTATCATTATAATAGTAAAAATTAAAATACTGTGCTAATAGTACGAAAAAAAAAAGATTAAGACTGTTGTGCTATTACCGCTATCACCGTATAATCCTCTTTATTGTAATAAGGAGTTAGCTAACCTAGTGGCTCAGATAAATAGTACAAAAATTTATTACTGAAAACAGCCAAACGTACGTACATCCATCGCTTACATAATCGACAAAACCCGCAGATCTTCTTTTTTAAATAATCTTCTCAGAAGCTGAGCCGACTGTATAATTCAGATCTTTCTGTCTCGCACCCATAGGAATGCCAGTTTATTCTTCACCTTGAGATCTCTCGCTGCTCCTAAGACGGTTTTACAATAAACAGATAGATGTTGTTTAATATAAACATTATTATCCTTCAATCTTGAGCTGATTTCCATTGGTTTTAACCCATTTTTTTTCCTTGCAGCCAAGGTCCAACTATGGTATCAACGGTAAGCCTGTGGAGTCTCAGGAGTCTCCTGGTCCCCTCCCATCTCTGACACCGGAAGAAAACCTGCTCTAGCGTGTCTTCCGCCCGGCAGTAGTAGCATGCGGGGTCCTCTCTTCTGTTGAACCTGGACAAATAGGCTCCGAATTCCCCGTGGCCCGAAAGAAGCTGGGTGCACTTTGCAACTCTTTTTCTTTCATTTTCTGTCGCCCACTTAATGATATCTTCGCGTTCCTTGATGAGGGCAGCACCATCGAGAATGCGAGCGATCAATTCATTGCGTGTCTACATTCTGCTTGTATAGCTCGCATTTCATCCATCCTCATAAACAGTAATCTAAGGAAGTAAGATCCGGTGATCTACGGGACCAATTCATCGGCCCTCTACGTCCAATCCATTTACCAGTAAAGTTTTCATCTAAGAACTGTCTTATTACGTGAAATGCATTTGTTCTACATTAAGTCGGCAGTAAATTTCAATTAGTTTCGCTGATGAAAAATTTTCAAGCGCTATAAACAATTTATTGTTTAAAAATTCTAGATAATTCTCGCTGAGACTTTTGTTCTAGCATGAAAGGGCTATTCTTTAATTTTACGAATTCATACCATTTTTCTGTTTTGTTTTTAATCGTTAAAATTTATTTTTTTTTTGTTTTTCGTGGACTTTTATTAAATCGATTTTCTTATAATTAGATTCTCTACAAGTTTTGTTAATAAAGTTTACGCATATATTAATCGTCTAGCAATTTATCTGGCAATTACAGTTCAGACCTAAAAAAACGTGTTTTCGTTTTTGAATTTTTTCTGTTTTAGATTGGTTATGAAAACGACGGGAGATATTGTTCTGGTACCTATTTAGATTTTTCGCGTCAAGAAACATAAGAAACTATAAAATTTATACCTTATATAATGCCTTAAAAATTTCAGTATGATGTCACTTCACCGGAAGAACTGCAATCCTGGCGAAATTTTTCGCTAGCCGTAACTCGATACCAAATCGTTTTCGGATATAAGTTGATATGAACTTTTTTCCTTATTTTACGCTCTAAAATTAGTTCCCAAATTATTTCCTTTTCCTGTTGAATCGCGTTGTGCATGCTTTTACATAAAACTTCATCTCGCTTCATTAAGCGTTCTTTCACTATATTTAATGGTAGATAATGAATTTAAACAGAAAGGCTACATTTTTATTGCATTTAATTAAATATAATCTGTTAAAAAAATGGCAAATACTTCTATAAAAAAACGTAGTTCCTGAAAATTCATTACTATCTTAATGAAATAAACATAAAATCTATTAATATGTTTGAAATTTGTAGTACATTTGAATCTAACAAATTTAAATACATAGGAAAATAATTTGTAAACGGTTAAAACATGAAAATTCGGAACAAACTGAAAAATACAGTGCATCTAAAAATAAAGAAAAAGTATTGATGGTCTTTTAATAGGTTGTTTTACAACTTTTTTCTACATAAATATATCTTGAAACGCTCATAAAATGTTTACTTGAAAAAATATTCCAGTTAAAATGTTATTTCGGACCGATCATCGAGAAAATATTATCTGCCATCGGTTAATACTCTAAGCGAAATTACTGCGATTGGACAATCTCCTTTCATGAAAAATATTCCCGATCATTATTATCAATAATAATGGAAAGGCCTGTTTAAATACATCCTCTGCCCCTAACCTAATTCAATCAACCCTGTTTTACAGGAGATAAATTTTAGCCAGTCATTAATCTCACATTAGACCGGGTGTAGGAATACTATATATTATCTTATCGCGACATTGTATACATATATATGTATATATAGATGAAAGAAAAATTTGTTTAGCAAATTTAAGTTTTAAAAAGTGGTTTTTAATATCGTACTACGAATTAAATTATAAGTACCGAGACGAATTAAATACATATATATGTATCTCGTACATATTTTGCAGTGAAACAACAAAATTTTGAAAAAAAAAATAGTTTAACAAATCTGAATAAAGATTTGATCATCAAGACATCAAGATATATTTCGACATTAAGAATTGAACACAATTTACTCGTTTGAAATTGCCAATGATTCTGGACCTGTCTAGCAGAACTACCAAGGCCTAAAAACATCGATAATAAAAATAATCTGGAGAAGATATTAGCTATTAAATGTTTAGAAAATTTTAATAAAAGTTCAGAAACTGGGTGGGCCTTTTTCGTTTAAATATTTAAAAAATACTACAAAATAAATTAAATTCTTTCCTGTGATGAAGTAGAAAATTACAGAAGACACGGCCTGTATTAAAATCATTACATATCGATAGCCATCACATCTTCAAGGATCATCTGGAACGGTCCATTGTCAGGAATAATCACTTTAAAGCGTAATTCGCTACCAAGACGCAAACGATTTTGGGGGTTTTTCTGAGCTTGACAATCAGCCCGAATGGGGATTCGCTACGATTTTTTCAAAGAAAACGTAACTACTACTTCTTAGTTCGATGTCTCTACGAGGACGAAAGTATTCAGAGTTTCTATATACCGACGAGAACTGTAGGTTATTACCCGAATTTTAAAATGTTCCTAAAGGTTTCGGGAAGCGGAGAAAAAATGATTTAAAAGATTAATTATTTCTTAATTGTTAGAAATCCAGTTACGTTTTGAGTTAATCTGTACAAACAGATGGCCTCCAAAGCTTTCGGCCTGGAACATTTACTCGTACTTTAATTTCCAACAGTTATAATGCAGTATTCTCATCAAAGGTTAGAAAATTTCACGCCCAGAATGAGGATGAATTGTCCATTGACCGATGACAGGCTTCTTGCTATCTACAAGGTACTGAAGCAGTAGATTATCCCTTGTTCAGTACTATTAGCCGAAACTACTTCAGGAACATCAGGTTGAAATACAGTACAAGTATGTGTTCTAAAATTTTATAAGAAATAAATACTGTAATTTTGGACTGTATTTCTGTACGGATTTAAAAAAAATATAAAAAGAAAACGAAAAAAGGAGGAGGTATTTCAAATAAGCGTGCGCCTGGAGAAGATTGAACGAACACGGCTAACAATGCAGAAATATTGAGGAGAGAATGAGAATTGAAGCTTAGACGGTTCGGTTAGTTTGAATTGAAATCAGTTGGGAAATTTTTTCGGTCTTACAATTAAAGGAGCATGCTCTGCAGGCGAATCTCATAGAAAGTTCTAAATAAATTTTCTGTAATAATTCATCGAAGGCGAATTACTCCTTCGAATCGAGATGAAAGTAATAAAGGTTATTGTGAAACCATCCGGTGCCGGTGAAATATCGTAGTGCAGAAATCCAATTTTGTTTATACAATAATTTAACAATAAAAAGGTATGGATATTTTTCTGAGACAGAGTAGGGTATTTTATTATTATTTTTTCAGGTAATGATCCTCTTATAAACTGCAAAGTGAAATTACTGTTGGAAACAGCTGTAGTAAAAGTTACGATCGGTCTGCAGATATGGAGATAGAAGATTCTTTAACCGTTTCTTTACTACGGTCTCCAAATTCGAATTCGACACAGTCTACACCGAATTCGATTAACTAATGTGTCCTTCGATATCGGTTAATTAAAATCTCCCATAAAGGGTATCGTAAAGAATATCAGCTAATTAATAAAGATGGATGAAAGATATTCCCGATAGATGAAAAGAGTTTGCTTTGCCAGCACAGTTTTTATAAAGCAGTACCCGATCGCTAACTCCAAAAATGTCGATTTAGGATCGGTTTACTTCTTTCGTAACGGTTCAATCCGATGACCGACCGGTTCAAATTTTAATTATAAGATCATTTAAGAGCAAGATTACTAATTTTAAAGTGGTTTAAAATAGTTATTAAAACAAAGAATTACAAAGCGAAAAATTGACAATTCCAACAGTAATAATCTATTTGTACTATTTTAGGAAGATAAAAGATAAAAGGGAATCTGACACTAAAACTAAGTAACAGTAACGATACCTGGAATTACGTCTCCGGATTAACAGATCTTTAAATAGATAATAACGGAAGCGATTATATGAAAGCCGCCGCCGCCTCCGTATTTATAAATAGTAAAACCTTAATGAAAAACACATTTTATTAAACATTTTATTTTTTTTTAGAATAAACCATTTTTACTCGTTTTCGTCAACGAACTAAATAATTGTTATTTATTTGAAGTACAAGTTTTAAAAATTGCGTAGCAGATTTAAAAAATAAAAAAAATATCAGAAGTCTAATCGGTTTCAAGATGTACCTTATAAAAACAATACGACACGGAAACATCTCGAATTATAGCGCGGCTGTATTGACGGTAACCAAGTTACACGTACAGAATGCTTATTTTATGATTTAGAGGGAATGCAATAATTAAAAAGAAAAGTCATATTAAACAAATAAATGTAGATTTTAAAACAACGGTATTACAATTAATATTCGTTGTTCTCAGGAAAGCGATTAGCGATAAGTTTGACTTGTTCACGTACGCATGCGTAACTGCAAATCGTAACATCTGATTTAGCCATTATATACTGTAGTTATAGCGATTTCAAGACTACAAAATATTTAATAAATAAAAGTCAATATTGCATTTCATTTGTTCCCTAAATACATAATAACTTATCAGTTTTTTTTTTTAATGACAATAATTTTTAATTACTAGTGTTTTTAAGAAGCAGTTGATCGTAGAGTTTGTCACAAAGTTAGTTAATAAAAAATATACGGAAAAGTACAAGTAATCTTTTTAAATTGAAAGACAGAAGTCTTACTGACATCTGAATTAAATAAATATTTAACGGTACACGGTTTCAGAAAAAACAACAAATGTAAAAAAAAAGAAAAAAAAAACGGAAGATAATTCCGAAATTCGAACCAGAGACCAGTTTGATTTAGTCTAGCGCTATCCGCTACACCGACTGGCCGAACAGAACGTCGACCTAATTTTAGCCTACATCATACGTTCTTTTTTCCCAATTTCTATGATCATAATAAATTAACGAAAATATTTTAGCACATGTAATGACCGTTTACATATTTATGTGAGAAATTAATTATATTAATCGTATAACGTTTTATATCTTGATATAAACATTTTAAATCTCTTTTTTGTTAGAAGTATGTTTAATTTTTTAGATTTTAATAACATTGAAATTTCCTCCCCTTATTTATAAAAAAAAAAAAAATAAATAAAAATGAATCGCCAAACAAAAAACCTTCAAGCGTTTTTTCAGAAGCTGTTTTAGTAACCGTAATACAATTCCGTCATTACAGACGAAAAGCCGGGTAGGATTTTTCCACCGATGTGTAAATGAACAAAGTATACTGGAAATGGTGGGTGGGGGTATCGAGAATAACTCAAATTTCCACGAGCAGACAGGTAACCGGGTACCAAGGGCTACCCCGACAGCGGTAAAGTTCCAAAAATCAATTTCTTCTGTATGTTTCGAGAAATATACGTCGGATGAAGAAAAAGTTGTTTCTCTTTTTTTGTTTCTCTTCTCAAATTCTGTTTCTGTTTCTAAGTTCAACGATTTTTAATTTAACAGTTTTTTTTTGTGAAATCAATAGTTTTTGACGAGAAAATTGCATAAAAGTAATAGTTTCTTTCCTTTAATTTCCAAAATTCATTATTTCAAAACGTTTTCATGGAAATGTTTTCCAATTTGTGGGGAGATCCTGTGCGGTTCCCTTACACCAAATCCTGAACAGCAGACATGTAGGTGGGGATCAAGGGCATCTGGAAATTTTACAAAAAATAGTATTATTTTTTGGAAAATGGACAATATAATTTGTCCATTTTCACGATAGGTGGAAAATTCGTACCTACCTCTAGTGCTTTTCAGACGGTATTGCTGTATTGATTGGTTAGATAATGGTAATCAGGAATCCTTTATATTCACATTTTTTTAGGAATAACATTAATTTTCAATGTATATATAATTTATTTATTTGTTTATATAATTTTTTAACGTTTAATTTTATTTGGTCTATTATATGTTTAATTTTTTATTTAACTAGTTTTTTTTTATACTAATGGTTATGTATTTCTTTTTAATAAAGTGCAGGCATCGACTGCTATAATCATTTAGACTGAATGGAAATTTGTAGCGTATGAAAAATGCCATATTACGGTTATAATGCAAATAAAACTATTTTTCTGAGATCTGCCATCATCGAAAGAAAATGTCTAAATAAGATAAATGACTGAGCGGGTAATCTAGGGAAACGATAATAAAAAACCGTGATCAATTTTACGACTGCGGAAATACGGAACGGAACATTTCTGATCTAGTTCTACAACAGAACAGTACTGATGGTGACGTCATACATGCAGTCGTAAACAACGACTAAGAAAATTGCTTAATGATAGAGACAAGTAATGAGACGATTTTTTGTTAAGTCCTAGTACTCTCTTATTAGGGGTTCATATTTTCTTATTCTTCTCCTCTCTCGTGACCCCGATTTCACTCCCCCCCCCCGGATCTCCACCGATCCGGGACTCCTGCTTCAGATACCACCCCCCAAAAAAAAATTATTATTTCCCCCCAAATTTCCCCCCCCCCGGACACTTATTCCAAATTTTGACCC
>JAAAKQ030187575.1:0-12133 GCA_010016005.3 Zanna intricata | reverse complement strand
GAAGAGGCAATCACCTTCGTGAACAATTATTTTGCACAGAAAAACGCCGAGTACTATTTGGACGGGTTACAGAGATGAGAGCATCGCTGGGAGAAGGTATGTAGAGGTACAAGGAGACTATGTTGAAAAATTAAAAAAAATTTCTAAAAAAATGTCTTATATCTTTGTTAGGTTGGAAACTTTTCAGACCACCCTCGTATAATAAGATAAATGCTTCTGTTAATGATCAATAATATAAAAAATAAAATGTATATAGTAAAAAATTAAAAATATTCCTAGCACAGAACATATTCGTATATTTTTAACAATTCCAATAGTAATGTATATACAATAAATATATTTACAACTTCAATAAAAAAAATTATTCCATTTTATTAGCTGTGTTAAGTGTAATATAACTATGAGAGTTTCAGTATCATTATAACATGAGCGTCTCAGTGCGAAAAATCTTCTTGTTTAAAACAAATTATCCTTGAAATTTAAAACAAAAAGTTGATCATTACTTTCCTTGAACGTATTTATATTTTTAACCTTACACTGCACAATATCGCTTTGTTAAAATTTTTATATTTTAAATCAGTAAAATAATAATTACGACACAAGAAAAGAACACGGCAAGAATGCAGCATTTCGTTAAGCTATTCAAATGACTCATACATTTTTTTTATTACTTAATTATTTTTTTTATTTATAAATGATTATGATAAAATAACTTTTTATTTAAAAGCAATAAAACAGAGTTAAAACAAAGAGGCTTATTAAAAATATAAAAACTATAAAACTTTTCTAGTTCTTTAAATTTCGACCGATTGAAGATTTTACACTAAATTAAGAACAATGAAGTTTGAATTTAGTTCTATTTAATACGACAGTCACAAATATTTCAATAGTTTCAAAAATTAAAAGAGATTTTTTCCCATTTCTAGAGATATTTTTTTTTTAATAAAAGTAGAAGAGAAAATATTTTTCCCAAATTTAAGACAATTAATATACTCGTACTAAGAAAGAATTTCACATTCAAAAAGGAGCAAAAATGGTTTTAATAATAAACACAATCGGTTGAATTTGTAAATATCACTTTTCGTAAAAAAATTTATCATTGAACTCTATGTTTATAAAAAAAAAATCATCCAAGGTACCAGCCAAAGGTGCATTCTCTGAACGTACTATCAGCCAATATTTTAAAAAAAAAGAAGGTGTCCCGTTTAGAGCTAATTATTAACACTATTTCAGTGAACTGCTATACTGATGTATAAATGTACTTGCTCCGTAGAAAAAATAACGGAAATAATTTCACTTTTTACTAATAACCCTGGTCTAAGTACGTTTTTTATTCTTGTGAATGACAGTGCCTTTTCTCGAATAATTTGTATCTTAGGTCAGATCACTTGTAACTATAAAATTACAATACCTAACAGACATTCATAAAAAAAAACCACCATTTTCTTCAGCAAAAAATACCACGACTAAACCTACTCGAGATAAAAAAAAAAACGCGAATAGCAAGGTACAACTGTTTTAATTTATACGGAAAAAAAGCCACTCTCACTCTTATGAATAAATATGCATTGGAAAAATTAGCATTTCTTCGATTACTATTTTATCCACGCAAAAAAGACTTCCCCAAAAGAAAAGTATTTTTAAAAGATAAGTTTTCGTTGACCGCAATAGATGGACAAGAAAAATTATTAAAAAATTTCAGAGGAAGTACCAAAAAACTTGGCCTTATTCTAAATTTTTAATTAATTAAAACTTAAACAACCATATGTAAGATTCCGTCTCAAAGATACAAACGATCTGATGTAAGACAAAAGTCATTTATGAGAATTCTTAACCTTAAGAAAAACGGTATGCGATGTTTACTAGAAAAAAACGTATAAGGAGTAAAATGGTTTCACTTAGCTTTCTACGTAAATATAGAATAATCTATAGGACATAACGCATTATTAATGCAAGGTTCTCGTAACTCAAATATTTACGTTTCTAGGTACTCAGGTGATTTAGCACTCATTTTTCAATATTTTTTCAGCGCAAAAATATCGTTCAATTACTTAATTCATCATAAAATGCAGGTGCAAAATTATATTTCTACATCTTAATTAGTAACCCCTTCATGTCATAAAATATGTATTGTACAAATTGTCTCTAGTCAGAAGGAAAAATAAAACTTAGCTTAAGGTTTTATATATACCTTGGGTTATGTATAACCCTTGAGTTATATATAAAACTTAAGGTTTTATATACACCTTAAGTTTTTACACTCACCTTGAATGTTTATATACATATATATGCTGTAGAGAACAGATATAAAATTACGCATAAAACTTAGTTTTTTTTTTGCGTTCCCTTTATTATTTTTCAACTCTTCAACGGGATAAAACAAGTATAAAAATAAAACTTGTATAAGCTAAATAAGGAAAGGAAAAATATAGTTTCTTAATAATAAAACTTGATAGTAGAAGGACGCGATCCATACCGGCGGTGGTTAAAAGTAATATTGTACGAAAAGAATAAATAATAAAGAGCCCGCACGCCGCCTCTTTAAAAAAAATCGATACTAGGCCTACTCGGCCCTCATTCACTACACCGCGCCACAAAACGACCAGCCGAATACTGTTCGTCATCAAAAGTCCTTTCATTCCACCCCAAAAACATAACCCTAACCCCTCTCAACAGAATATTCTTCACCGAGTAAACGTAATTTATTAAATAGCCTTATACACAAGCATACGCACGCGTGCGCGCACACATGTAACAGATGAATGTATGACGTAGTTTAACAAAAGGATCCCCCCAAAGAGATTACACAACTCAATATCGACGAAGGGTCCACATTTGATACACCGCTTCCTACCGCATACTTAATACTAAGTAACATAACAGGTACTTAGAATCATCTGTAAACGAAAAGCATCTAGAAAAGAAGGAAAATTCACTTTAATTAGTTTATTATTAATCTTTTCAACTGTTAATAATTGGAGCTAAGAATTGATCTTAGCTCCAATTGGTTATTATTGTAATTATTTTGAAATATCTGTAGAAAAATATTGTTTTAAGTTTTATTTTTATTACTTTACGAGCTGCTCAACCCAGCTTCACAGCCAGACATTGCTTTGCTCTGCTCTTTGGGGCGCAAAAGAAGATTCAGTTTTTGAAAACTGATTTATTTATCGTAATCCTGTAAAAATACATAATTTTAGCAAATCAAATTCACTAAAATTTTACAAAATAATTGTAACTATATTCTACACAACCCCATGAGGTACAGCCAAAGGTGCCTACACCTCAATGCGCTGTACTTTCTTATAGTATTGAAAATCTTTTCAAGACACGATTCATTTTTGCGTGTCGCGATTCATTAACTGCGCATTACGAAAAGTTACTGTAATTAAAAGATTTTTACTATTTGTTTTTCAGTACTTTAATTATTCATTTTGATTTCTTACTTCTATTTCATAAATTTAACATTAGCCCTTGTACTGTTATCAAATACGCTGTTTGAATGTTTTAAATGGTTGTACCGTTCCGAAGATATAAGTAAATTTCGGAAATATAACGGATAAACGAATGATCCAGCGTAAATCGTTTTTATTATGTTTGTTTTATTATGAAACATTAGCATTCAACAAGGTAAAAAATAAGCCATTTGAATTTTTAAAACTGGTCAAACCGTCACATAGATATAACTGAACTTCGAAATACGATAATGTCCGGATAACCGGACAATCGAGAGTATAAAAGAAAAACATAAAAACCACCCTTGCAATAAATAGAAACTTTTTGCCGAATAGATTTTTTGTGTCCTCCTACGGAGTATCTTGCATTTCAGAGAAATCAACTCCTTGTATGTAAATAAATATTAGTGGTAATTTCTTTTTTACAAAAAAAAAAATTATTTAGGAGTAAGAATGACTTTTTCTACATGGAACTCTATGTACAATTCTATCTTTAGCTTTGTCCAAAAAATTAAATCAAAACACATTCTGTCAAACTTAAATTTTCGTTCGATCATTTTCCTACTACATGAAGTTTCTTTAATATTTAAATAGAAAATATTATTTTCTACATACAACTCTATCCCTAACCGTATTTATTTTAAGCTAATGTTTTTTGCAAACCATTTTTATATCAGATATTAGCGAAAGAGATGTGATGAACAGGATATATCACAACTTATTTTTATATAATAGCGTTAATACGAGTAGTATTTCGTATATTACTGAATTCATCCTATAGAATTCGTTTTGTAGGATAAAAACAATATATCTCGTATTAAAATGATATCCCTATAGAAAAAAGGGAATCAACCAAGTAACCCACTTCGTTAATTGATTTATTTTCAATCGAAAACACACTTGACTTTAAGAATACATGACCGGTCTTATTTATTATTTAACTAGTATACACCTGACCACCACGAGACGAGTACTAATGAATCGGCATATTCCGGTATTGATCGGTACATTCAGGTGCTACTTTTTGGTTATAGTTCATTATTTTATGAAGAAAAACATTCACATTAATAAAAAGATATTTATTTATAATTATTTTGCACGGGCAGATCTATGTTAGAATGATTTCGCTAATGCTTTTCTTTTATAAATAGCCTCAGAAATATCCCGAATAATGTCCAACAGTAATCGGCTAGCATGTTAGTATTCCATTTTCCTTTATAGCGGCTTTCCATCACCGAAATGTCTTGGTGGAAACGTTCACCGTGTTCGTCACGTACGTCTCCAAGGTTCTCTGGCATCCAGATCTGTGTGGAGGAAATGTATTTTCCTCCACTCCACTCCATAGCTCTGTATGAAGTAAGAAGTTGATTAACAATATCATGGTAATTGTCGGAATTTTGTTTGCCGAGAAAATCTTTGCAAACGTCTTTAAATAAAGCCCAAGTTGCATTTCTATGTTATTTAACATTGAGTTAAATACAACATCTTTGACCAACTCTCTTATTTGAAGACCAACAAATATTCCTTCTTTAATTTTTCCTTCACTAATAATCGGAAATTTCTGCCTGATGTACAGAAATCCGGGACTATCATTCTTCATTGCTTTTACAAAATTTTTGATTAGTCCTATCTTAATATGAAGAAAGGGTAAAAATATTTTTTTGGGTTCAAAAAAGAGCTCGTGATTAAAATTTTTCCGATTTGGAGTTAAGTTGTCTCGTTTCTTCCACTCTTTGATAACATAATGTTTATCCCCAGCTCGGCTGGGGATAAACATTCCCTAACCAAGAAAATCCTTAACAAAGTCATTTAATTCATCTTGTGATATAAGATGTGGCTTGTCGGAAGATAATTCAAAATCAAAATCATTGTTGTCTTCTTCAGTACTATCTGATTCTTCATTGCTGCTTTCGAAACATAAATTCACGGGTGGCTCAGGAACTGGAATAATTTCACTGGGAGGTATAGGCCTGATTGCAGATTGCAATGAAGGATATTTTACAATATGTTTAGAATTTTTAGAAATTCCAGACACACTTGTTAAACAAAGGTAACAACCGGTTACATTATCCTTTGGTTCACGCCAAACCATAGGTACACCAAACGGCAAAGCCTTCCGTGTATCTTTCAGCCATCCTTTTAAATATAAAGAACAATTAGTGCATACTGTATGAGGAGCTCACGTTTTATCCTGATCACCATTTTACACTGATAGTACAAATGATATGCTTTTTTAATTAAAGGTGTAATGTTTTTTCTATTTGATTTTACCGTAAATTCGCCACATACATAACAAAAGGAATCCACATCATTTACACAATTTCGAGACATTATGAAACTGCATTGTTAACAAAGTTAACATTGTTAACAACTTTAACAAAGTTAAAGCAATAAGAATGAACAAAATTAATTCATTCGTAAATCCAGTGTTTAATACAAACAACACAACTGTGTTTTTAGCTACATGTTTTGTCCTGCACAGACATGCTTAATCTTCTCCATAAAGGCACACTCTTCAGTATTAGATATAATGTCATAATATGTGACTATGATATGATTTAATTCTTTGTCTAGTATTATTTATTTATAGCTTACAAATTATGTTAACAAAGTTAAAAAATAAAAAAGATGAGCTAACAAAATACAATACAGGAGCTTAAAATGCTAACTATATGTTGAAAAATAAAATAAATCCTTTAATTATAATTTAAAACTTTTTCAAAAATGGTGGGTGATAGAAAGATTCTGAGTTCATATTCGTTTTCAGCATCAAAAAAACAGATTAAAATCATGTATCACATGCTATGTTTATCAGTGTAATCAGATGTTTCACCAAATCTACTACTTATATAAATATGTAATAAAGACCCAAATTACATATACCAATCTTTAAAAGTGCATAAAATTTTATTTCATTATTAACTTCTGATTTTTTGTAATATTATATTAATATATTTATTATATTATATAATTAAAAAAAAAAAAAATAGTTAAAAAAAAGAAAAAAAGGCGATGAAGTCTGATTCGAACCGATGCAGCTTCCCTTGTAAGATCCAAATATTTTGTTAATTACAATTTTATTTGCTTATAACACTGGAACCAGTGAAAATAAGTACCACTAATGATAACCATTTATTTTTGAAAAATGGTAACAAAATCAAAATTAAAAAAAAAAGAAAAGAATTTTGATAAATGATAAATATTATAAGATAAAAACTATGAGTTAACTTTGTTTTTGTTTTAAGGACTGTATTAAAATAATAACAAAGATACTGGTCATGAATTTACAGTCCAGTAAACTGAATGATTTTGTAACTGACTGAATGTTTTGTTCTAATAAATATATGTTAAATTCTATACATTTATTCATATTTATGTAGACAAGTTTATAGAGAATGCAGGTCAACGATAAGAATGTGTAATGTGAAACATAGTCAAACGTCAGCACAAATTGAAATCCTATATTTACTTGCTTACATTTAAACCATCAGAACAATGTAATGTACATACACTACCTAGTTAGGAATGACTGTAACTAAACAAAGGACAAAATATAGACAACGAACCACGCACACGTCTCGTGTGCTACATGTAATTTAGAGCAGAATTATGTTAAAATTGAGAAAAAAAAGTTTAAAAATAAATATGTGAATCTATATAAAATATTTAACATCAGTCAAAATCGTACACATTTCTGATTTTTTCCCATCAGTGAATTAAATATCTTGTGTAATTTTCCAGTTTATTTCTAATACTTAAATACTTATATACATTTACTTAAATAAAATCTTACATGGAATTTTCTTAAATTCCATTACCTTAAAGTATCTTAAATTATTTTCTTAACAAGTAACTGCTTCATAAACATCCTAAATTATTTCTTCTGTAACACTTTTAAAAGAGAAAACTTAATGGTTAGTTATACAGACCGAGTCAAAAGTATGTAAATCCCTCGACAACTTTAAAACCGTTCCAGATAGAATACTGTAACTTTCAGAATACGGTATCAATCAAGTACTTCACCTTTTATCAAGAAATTGAATTTCAATCCAATCTGAGACTTGCCCAGGGGTCTGTAACTCAAATATTTAAAATAGTAACACCGTTTGTTAGATACATCATTTTAAAGTTCTCTTTAAGATAAGAAAAAAGGGTATAAATAAAATATTGGTACGATGTCTGTACCCAAAATGGCGGCGTGATAAAATTTTTATTTTGATATTTTCTAAGTTCAAATAATACAAAGAAATTAAGGTGAATTAAATTAAAATTTACTTTAAAAGTTAACTTACATTTTAAAAAATTAAAATAATTTATTTTTTAACACAAAAAATTGTTTTTTTTCCCAAATTTTTATGAGTAAATAAATAAAAATACTGTCACCTAATCCTGGTGATCAGCTGATCAATGATCGTCTCTTACCATTGTTGCAAAAATAAAGCTTACTTCATTATTGTGTAATATTCCATTTAAAGTGTTTCATTACTACATTGTTAGTTTCCTAAAATAATATTGATTGTGATCGGTTTGCTGATTGATTTTATCTACTTTTACCATATTTTGCAAATCATTTTTGTTATTTACATCTTTCTTATCTTTTCTTTTTTAAATGTTTTTTACCAATAAATTTTTTTCTATGCTACATGCTAACATTGATATCAACGAGTCACTTAGTGAACAAGAGAGAATCACATTTTTAACGATCAGGGGCAATTTTAATAATAGAGATAGGTCGTATAATGATTTGTAAATTGTTTAATGCAACATTTAATATTCGTAACCCTATTTCAAAAGTACAGTATCAAAAACCGTCAAACAATATCAAGAAACAGGAACCATTAATAATTGGGGAAAACTAGGCGAAGGGGGCCTAAATCTGCAATAAATTAATACATATCGTTAGATATTATAAATTTCTTGAGAATCCTCATTCCTCAACTCGAATAGTGATCCTCTCATTAAAAGCTGAAAATTTCAAACTGTTCAAAATTCAAGGAAGAAGGAGCTTTATTTTCAAAATACATTAAAAACATAAATACGCGTACGAATTTATTGTGTATCACAAATGTTAAAAATTAATTGATTAGCTTAAAATAGACTTAGTCAACCCAGTCAAGGAACTAAGGGCAATAAAATAACCTAATTTTTCGTATTTTTTTACAGTTGATTTTACCCTATTACAGTATTAAACCTCCGGAACCACCATAAGGGGAGCATGGAATCCTATCTTTTATACTGTTATCTTTTTCTCAGGGTCCATAACAGGTAGAGAAACAAATTTGGTTTTATATGAAAATTAAAGGCTATTTACATCCTTTACGTGTAGGATTTTAATCTACGAGTTTAAATTTTACAATTTAAAAAAAAAATACCATTTTTGACTTTAAAATTTAACAGAAAATCATTTTTTTCTTGTTTATTTTGCAAAATTTCTCAAATCTGTTCACGTAAAACCTGAATAGTCATGAGATAAGACTCCCAAAAAAAATTAGAGCCCTGCAGCTGTAGTAGAAGCCGAGAAAAAGGTACATAAGTGAGACAAAAAGTAATTTGCGGGAAAATGCATTTAAAAAAGAATGACATAATACATTAATTACTAATAATACACAACAATACAGTACGTCTAATATCGACCAGCATTGTATGATGGTTTTTCTGGGTCTTCTGCGTCTTCATAATGATCATCCAGTTGTTTTCTTACAAGATTTCTTTTTTCATGAATTTTCTTTTGAAGTTCTAAAGATGCTTTTTCACTTTTTCTGATGCGGAGTAGGTCTAAATTTTTCAACGCACTGACAGTTGAAGCTCTCGTTAGGACTTTGGGTTTTACCTTTGAGACACTTTTTCAACAGTTCTGGTATTTAAAGGTCTTGAAGTATGGGCTTTATTTCAGTCATTATGATGCCAAGCAAATGAAAATGATCCTTATGATCGTAGATTTTATTTTCTTTCTTAGCGTTTTGATATTTACACCAAGAATTTTCATCATCAGGTTTGGGGCACAAATGATGAAGATTTTACATGAAAATATAATGCCCACACAGCTTTTTGCATGCCATCTACACTTGTGATATTTCTCCTAATCACAAGCCCACAATATGTCTAATTTTAGGATGGCAGCATCCATCAATCTATTTTTGCCACTGAGAGGTTTCCCGTCACACAGTGTTTGTTTCTTTTTCTTCATATCAAATAATTTGGTCCCAATTCTTTTCTGTACGTGTCCAATACATTCTGCTTTCACAATTTCTACCTGAGGCCCATAAGGTTTCATTCGGGAGACTTCAGAAAACCCCTTAGAATCCCCGTCACCTAAATATTCGGTGTACTGAACGCCATTAACTTCTTTCGACCTTTCAAAAATCTTACTCACACCCACAACTTCCATCCCCCCACTAGTGCCTTCATAATTTGCTGGGCAATTCTCTCTATGCATCAGGTTATCTCTATCAGGGCATTTACAGTATTTGGGTAGAATAGCCACGTCATTTACTTTTCCGGTGTCTACTGAAGTGGCAGAAATTATTCCATTCAGAGATTTACGTCCCCTTCTTTGCCAAGCGCCATCCAAAGAGATACATAAATCACCACTACCTGCTACACTAACTGCTTCCTCAACAGCATTTTTCATAGACTGCTGACATATTTCATGCAAAACAGCAGCTACATAATTTTGGTGCACATAATATCTATCTGGCGATGGTGGCAGATTCATTATTCCGCAAAATTTTTTGCGGCTCTATATCCTCAACAGGGTTTTCCACCAATTTCTTTGTAGTTTTTAAAACCTACCTTCATTTTTTTGAATAATCTTCCACACCTCCCCATTTTACAGCAAAACCAAACACTTATACAAAAATTCACGTCACTCACTTCAACTACTAACTTCAAAATCTGAAAAATGCAACCAAAACAAACACTACACAAATGTAAATAAACATTAACCTCCAAATTAACTAAAATCAGCTGCTAGGTGCCATTTTACATTTGGAAAAAATAAAACACGTACTTGGATAAAAAAAATGTAGGAATAATTTGTATCATTTTGTGGTGCAATCAATTATTCCTAATATGAAAAATATAATTAATTCAAAAAAAATTAAATAAAACTATTTCTAATTCTCATAGAAGCACAAATGTTACATAATTTTAAAGCGGGAATTTTAAACTACAGTATACAATAAAAAATAAAAAAATGGAGTTTTTAAAAAAAATTTTTCATCCATGCTCCCCATAAGTATATCTTCAGAGGATGAGATGAATGAATTGTAGCGTGTGCGAAAAATGGCATGCCTGACCGGGGGATTCGAATCCGGGACCTCTGGATGAAAGGCCGATACGCTACCACTCGCGCCACGAAGGCTGGCAGTAGATGAACTAATTAATAACGATTAAGAAGACATGATTTCAAAAATTGTTGTTTATCTTGTTACCACAATAAAATTTCAAACTGTTTTGTTATTTTCACATTATGGCAGATGAAAAAAAATCACTTCAAACTTTTTCTATAAGACAGATTTCCTTAAAAAAAATTATAGTATATTCTGCAGGATCCAATTTTTATCTAATTATTATTAAAACAATTTTTTTTTAATAGGAAGACTGAAAATACTCCTGAAAATTTTTTACGTCTAAATTTCAATTAAATTTTAAAACTTTATCTTGAAAATTCGTTATTACTTCTTGAAATATTTAGCTTACATTTATAGAGAAAAAAATATCAAATACAAAGAAATCGGAACCACTATCTTTTTTTTTATAAACAAAATTCCGAAATTAAAAAACAAAGAAAAATAAAATAACAAAAAATATAATTAAATGATTGAAAGAATGAGGAACAAATTAATGTTTTCTTATATCGAATATTTTCTATAAAAAAATAAAAGTATTTACTTTTTTTTTCTTTTTTAATAAACAATATGATTCTAATTTATAAATATTATGATTTATAAATATAAATACTTATTATATTCCGATTTAGCATCTAAAAATCAATGAACATAACTCAACAACCGAACCATATCAAGGTAGGAACCGGTAAATATTCCAGTTAACTAACATTACTTTCTTCGATACTGCTATCTGGTAATACCAGAACTCATAGTTACATTCTTCTATTCAATCACGTACTCAGATAAATAGAAATATTTTATTTAATTAAAAAGGATTAAACATTTTTAAATAGCATAATTTCAATTTCATTTATTTTGGTTACACAATTTTTAAATATAACAGGATTGGACTTGAATAGAACATTTTTTGAATTATTTTAAAATTTTATTACATTTCACTATACTCGTTACAACTTAGAAACATTTTCAAATTAACATCGGTACGTACTTTAATTTACGTTAAAATTTAGAGCGGTATCAAGAGCAATACAAATAAAATTCATTGTATTTAATCTCAATACATCAAAATTATAAATTTTAAAAAAGACAACCCGTTTTTCAAAAAATTTATTACTTAAAAAGATATTATTACATTATTCTTTTTAAATAATCATATCTAACTTTTAATACATAATGTAATAGATAGAATCTTCTTCAATGGAAAGTTTATAAATAAACTAATAACGAAATATTTTAATTAACTTATAAAAGAGACTCCCTCTACGAATCATGAGACCTTGCCGATGGTGGGGGGGCTTGCGTACTCAGTGATACAGAGTAGCTGGA